>UZAE01012184.1:0-54367 GCA_900617975.1 Rodentolepis nana
TAAGATATTTTAGTATGATAAAATTGCTCAAAACTCACGTTTTCACAAAAGGATTGACTCTATTTTTGCTATCACCACCACCTTCATTGGCTCCCAGAGGGACATTCAAATCTGTAGCGCTCTTGATATAAATGTGCAATTCACCCTGGTTCTGATCTTGGGTTGCGTACATCACACCTAACTGAATATGGCCCTTTGTCAGTCTGTGATTGTAGTCTCCATTAAGAGAATTCTAATTAAATGCAACAAGGAAAAAAGACACTTGAGTGCGAAAGAGTAAATTTCATTACAAGTATAACACTTTTATATTCTATAACTGGGGGTTGCCTCCACGTGGTGCACCCTGGGCAACGTTTACTCATACGGCAAAAAGTCTATTAACTGGTAGTTGACCTCTGACTTTAAACTATCATGACCCCACTGTATGTCATATTCGACCCCTTTCACAGTACTCATCTAACCTTTTCTCTGCCTTTGTGTCTGTCTGTCTCTTTTGCATATGTGAATCGCTCTTCTTTTCCCCTGTCGAATTTTTCTCACTTTAATGTTCCTCCCTTCTGTGAAGCCCAAAGTCAACTGAAGGGCTAATGATAACTATCAAAATGCCTGCCATTTAAAATAAATAAATATTCTATAACTGTGACTATTTCCACCCCACCCCACCCCATCCTCTCGCCTCAAAGTAACGTTGCATTATGGCAAAAGTGAAAAGTAATACGCACATTTCTAATTATGTGAAGTATCTGGTTACCAAAAGTAGTATGTGAGCTAAGGTAAAAGTTTAGGGATGTTTCTAAATGAGGCAATATAAAGGTAATTCTATTGGCTATACGAGTGTTCTGTCTTGTTATAATACTAAATGCATTTTAAATAGTTGAACGTTGTCAGCTTATATTCTCCTTTATAGATCAAATCGGTATAAAATTTAGTAGGAATAAACCAAAACGCGTAAATAATTTACATTCTTAATAAGCACATTTAATCTTTAATTCTTTTAAATAATCAAAATTTTGACTTTATATAAATCGTGCACATCAAAACTGATTGGTGTCGAAATGCGGAAATTCGAATTTAAATGAGTATTTTATCGAAACTGTGGAATGAACATAGTTTTGTACTCCTGCACACTTTACTTTCAATAGTAATTATAATCACTCAGTATTACTGCTATATCTCATGATACGGAAGTAATTAACCAATAGAAATCGTATTTTCTTGTGTTTGAACAGCAGTACTTAAGGTTAGCTTCAAAGTTTCTAACAGTGATCGATTCCACTTCAGTGTTTTCAATTTCAATGAATTACAAATACGTTGTTTATTCTTCTTATTCTTACACACCATCCACATTCGATTTGTAGAAGTTCTCATGATGGAATTAATTAAATACGCCAAAATTTTATTTGATTTTATCACCGACGAGTGATCACGGCCCTATGTTTGACTGACAGAAAGCCGATTTCTTGAGAGACACAAGCTAAATAGTGTATTCTTCACTTTAATTAATATTTTTTGAACAGGGGTGTGTGATAGACTTACCTCCACGTGGTGCACCCTGGGCAACGTATACTCATACGGCAAAAAAGTCTGTCACCTGGCGGTTGACTTCGAACTTCAAACTGCTATAACCCCACCGTATGTCATATTCGACTACTTCCACAGCACTCACCTCACCCTTTTTCTCCTTATCTACCTTCGTCTTTGAAACGCTCTTCTGTTCCCCCCCCCCCTCTTGATTTTTTTCACTTTAATGTTCCTTCCCTTTGTGAAGCCTGAAGTCAACAAAAGGGCTTATGATAACCATCAAAATGCCTTCAATTTGATATAATAATAATATTTTTTGAACAGTAGTCAATATCTCGGGTGAATTAAATTTTATTTTGTGTGCAGTGCACCATACTGTCATGGCTGAACAAAGAAATCTCATGCGCACCCAAACACAGACTGGTGGGTGCGGCCGTGCTACTTGTCGCGTAGGAAGCTTGTGCGTCGTGATCTCAGAGACGACTCAGACAACCACCAATCAATGGTCCCTGCATAATTTAACAAACCCTTCAATGTATTTTAATGAACAAGCCCCCTGCCAGTAAACTACATTCAAAATAAACGCATTCCAAATCATAAGTCTGCTTCCTCTTTAGCTTTGTGGTTGCTTAGCTTCTCCTGGGAGCCATTACGAATTAGGAGATCTTGTTATAAAGGTTACTGAGCATGGGACAAAACCTATTATTGTAGCAATATACCATTAATCAAAGTGAATATAGGCGTATCCAGTTGTCTAACTTTAAATGCCCAATTTATTAACATTCTAATAATATTATTGCGTCAATTTTAATTTAATCAATTCCAAAATTTGAAAATTATTGCACAGTTGATTCGGGTAGGTGTTGAAATGGAAATATAGTTTCCAAGATGAAGACATTCTCAAGCTTTCTAAACTACCCATAAATCGTCTAATTGATCCATTTTAATATAAACATATTATGAAATGGGGAACAAACTTTATTTCTGTGCAGTTAATACCTAGGGAAAATAGCAGATATAATTAAGCGATCTGCCTAAAATCTAAGCGATGGGGGGGGGGCAATTTAATGTTTTACCTTCCTTCCTGACTGAATAACTATATTAATAAACTGAACATTTTTAAATCCCAAAGTAGTGCAAAGTGACGAAAAGTAAAGCTATCTTTATTTAAGTACTAGCAGCTGTATTGCCATAGCATTTTTTAGATTTCTTCATTTGATAAAAGTACATTCAAAAGTCATAATCGATATACATAAATAAAAATGTCAAAAAAGTAACTTTTATAACTCTGAACACTAATTAGATATACCATGAATTTTCAAATTCATGTAACGTTTTAAAGTGAAAATTTTTGAAATGTTTCCTATTTTCAGAAATTTTACTTATTAAAAAGATGTATTGAGATTGTTATTCTTTGCTGTAAAATCTAAGGGCTTTCTAGAATTCGCAATATTTATCACATGGTGTGGATTAAAAAGTATTACTCTCTAACTGGATCAAGTTTACCTGGAATTAATTTGTTAATCGAGAGGAGTGATAGTTATCTTATAAAAACCTATCAGCTAAGCTCTGCACAGAGTCCATGGATTTGGAAAATTCGATGAAGTTCAGCTTGAGTGAAGTCTAGTGAGCAAATGAAAACCTCGCTCTACTAGCATTTTAAGTAACAGAGTAAACATTGACTAAACTAAGTCAACCTGCAAAAGATGTATACAGACTAACACATGTTGAACATTTTTATTGCAAAGAGTAATTCAAATAGCTAATGGGATGTCTAAATTATATTATGTTTTAAGGGATTTGCAAGGCGTTAAGTGACTTAAAACACCATTAATTCACAAATCCTTTCAATAAAATTGGAGGCTTAACAGTAGAACAATGACTTATAGAGAGTAATATGCCGCCTTTAAATTATCTGTTGAATAATTTTTAATTATCATGTTTTGAGGTTATATCTTATTTTTACGTATTCAGTAGTCTTAATTGAAGCCCGAGTACATTTTCCTATGAAAGCACGACAAAAGATGACGTCTTTATACAATCAAAGTAAAATTCTGTATTTTATGGCTTATAATGACAATAAATATAATACTAAGTTTACAAAATAAGTGCCACGAGTTCTCAAGGAAATAATTAGTTCTGCATTTAAAACTAAAACCACAATTTCATATTTACTATTATTTAACATATATTTAAATTATTATTTGTCAATCTATCATAAAAATGTCTCCACTAATAAAATCACTGAGTTTTAATTTAATATGATATTTTGATTCAAGTTATTATATAATGTTGCTTAAAGTTAATCAAAATCGTTTTTTGATCCCGTGTAAACTTCAACAGTCCAAATAATATATTTTAGAATAACATTATGATCAATGCTTGAAACCAAATTTACAAGGTAATGATGGGAATTAAAAATTTTACTAAACTGCATCTGTGATTAATTTGGGGCAAGTTCAATTTAATGCTTCTTCATAATCGAATTGAAATGCTAAGTCAGCCTCCCCCTTTTGACGGATTTGACAAATGTTGATTAATAACTTAACTTAGATGAAAATTAAAACAAACACACATTTACTCACTCTGTTTTGAAGAGCCTTCCAAATAGGAGTGGGACTGAATTGATGTTCTGCAAGTGGAAAAAGGACCTCACCAAGAAAGAGATTGGCCTTTGCACGTCGAAAATGCCAAACGGAGAGCTGGAGTGTACGATAAACTAAATCTGATCTGGGAATTTCGTAGATTAAAGCTTCATTATAGAAAGGACTTGTCGAATTCTTCTTCACTTTCGTCTTCCGTTTGCTAGCCTTTGTTTTATCTGGCAGGAGATAGGTTTTCACATAACTGAAGTTAATAATTGAAAAAATAGAATATTACTTCTATCGTAGGCAAGTTTATCAAATTACCGTTTTAGCAAAAAATTTATATATAGATTCTGGAAATAAATAAGAGTTTCAAAAGGAGATGAGAAATTGTGCAACAACAGAGAAAGAAGGAAATTACAAATTTGAAGGAATAATTGCTTTGTGAATTGAAATTCTAAAGGAAAACTATATTTTTAAGTATGAATTGAAAATTCCTGATCACACTGATGGTTGGACCATTTAAGTTGTATTAAAAATTTGACAAAGATTTTCATAAATGATTTAATCCTTTAAGGAGATTATGACGGATGACATGGAAATGTGAATAAATTATATTACACTCTGATAAGAATTATTTTGCTCAAATATCTGCGACTATTTTTATAAATCTTTGTAAGAATATTTCAAGACTTTATTTAGAAAAGTGAGATGCTTATGGAGGTGTAATTTTAAATCGATTAAGATTGAACTATTTAATTATCATTAGATCTTGAAAAATGTTCTCAACTTTCCGCTAACATAAAAAATGAGTTAGGTATAGCTAAAAATGACTTTAAATCATAAAAATTTAAAAGATCGAATAATGAAAAAATCGCAAAAAACTGTGACTCACTACTAGACTAATATTTTTCTGATTAGGTAAAATAAGCAGTAAAATGACACTCGAAAAAGTTATTTAAGCTGACTATTATGCAACCGGCTTAATTTAGAATTTATAGGACAAACTAAATAACTGTCAATATAAATTTAACTTGACAGTAATTACGAAGTTATATACTGCAAATTGTTTGAATTCATAGCAGTTTACGTTTAAACAAATTCTAATCAAAACTTTTGAAATTATTAATGAAAGTAGACAAATTCATCCGACATTAGAGTTAATTTTCTTGCATAAAACGGATATTAGGAGTTACCATCGATCTGCCTTCTTTTTGCCAGTAGAACTGAGATCAGTTCAATTTGTCATGAAATAATCATAAAAAATAGAAGAACTCGATTATTTAAAATGCATCTGTTTTGACAAGTACTTATGGCATCTCTAGTGTGATTTTAATTGAAAATGCCAATAATTCGATAAATCCAATGTCTATTTTCTACGCTTACGTTGGGCAGAGGGATGCTCAACAGACCTACCTTCACGTAGCGCACCCTGGGCAAAGTATATTCATATGGCTAAAAGTATATAAACCGTCAGCTGACCTTAAACTAATATGACCCAATTGCATTTTGCATTCGACCACTTCCTCAGTACTCACCTTTCCCCATTTCTCTACCTTTGTGTTTGTCTCGCTTTTACACCTGTGAATCACTCTTCTGTTCCCTCTCTCCACTTTTTTGTCACTTTGATGTTGTTCCCCTGTGTGAAGTTCGAATTCAACTAAAGGGCTAATGATAACTATCATAAAGCCTGCCATTTGATATAAATAAGTTGAAAAGATGAAGCTTCATAGGCAAGAAACTTGCTTTCTGTCATCTCCATTGTTAAACACAGGCAAATTATCGTCGATCGTTCCGTTTGTCCCTGTGGACATCGAGCTTACAACTGTTACTCCAATTTCACAGTCTTATTTAAGGTTGCATCTTCCATTACTCATGTTGGGTCAGAGAAATAACATCGTCCAGACTGCCTCTGCGAGAAACTCAAATTCTACCACCGTTCTATTTACGAAGAGCACATTGATAGACCTATGGTCTCCGATTCTGAAATACCAGAGCATGACGCGTCTATTTCTACCTTTAAATAGTATGAGGAATCATTTCTTGCACAGGCAGCGTTGTTTAATAGGTAACTTACTAAATGGGCATTTAAATCCAATAAATAAAAATTAAAAATTATAATAATTCTTTACATTATGAGAAATATCTAAACATTATTGAAAGGACTATATCGTTGTCTCTTAAAATAAAGAAAAGTAGGAATAATTTCATTAATAAGAACTAAAAATAATGAAAATTTTAAATTCATTAACGTTCATTAAAACCCACCTCATTTATCATTCATTTCAAATAAAAAACCATTTAAATAAAATTTTGTTTGCCAGAATTATGGCCATTTTAAACAACACATAAATATCAAACGCTTATTTGGCAAGTTCAAATTTGGCAAAGAATTTAACAGGGAAAACTTTGGAAATAATAGACTAAAATTCCGTTTCTTTAATTACAGGAATAAATAAATACTAGACTTGATGATTTTGCCTGATAGCAAATATATGAAAATAAATGCCTTGAAGTAAATAACAAGTTTTATTAACAGTTAAGAAGGATTTAAAGTAGAATGGTAAAGAAAAGGATAGAACCCAAAAAACACAACATGATTCACAATTCTGCCAAAATAAACTCTTTTGCACTTACCCCATTTTGAGATTTAAAATTTTGAACTGTTTAATATGCTTTTAAATAAAACAACTTGAGACATTAGTGAGATCGACCAGTTCTGATAAACATATTTTGTTATACAGCTAAGAATGTGGTTCAATTACTCGAGGTTAAATCTTTCGTAAAAGTTGAATGACAAGTCGTGAAAAGTCAGATTGGGAATCGAATGATCTTCATTTAGAAGCATTGGCAAGTGTAAATTGTCTATAATTGAAATCACGACCTCGCATTAAAATCTGTGGTTTTCTAGAACGTGGGAGGTATAACTACAAAGAGTCAGTCAGAATTAGAAGGCAGCAATGTAACATTAAACATTACAAAGATATACTATTGATTGTCGTCGGCATTCTA
Organism: Rodentolepis nana; assembly: GCA_900617975.1. Taxonomy (NCBI): domain Eukaryota; kingdom Metazoa; phylum Platyhelminthes; class Cestoda; order Cyclophyllidea; family Hymenolepididae; genus Rodentolepis; species Rodentolepis nana. Next base: position 7,119 of record UZAE01012184.1, read on the forward strand.
TTTACCTTCTCTCGTTCAAATAAAATAGCTTCCAGGTAATTATTTGAAGTTCTTACATGGTCTCACGTTTTACCTTTAAAGCCTGTAAGTTTAAATTTGTGAACGAAGCTCCGTTAAACGCAATGTTTCTTTCAAATATATTTTGCCGAAACGGAGAGATAAATAATTGACAAAACATATAAATATATATATATATATATCTGATAAACAAAAAAGGTCATTTAACAAACGATATCAATAATTGCCTTGTAAAATATTACAATGCTTTTTATGGTGAGGCTTATCACGTGAGGGTGCAAATGTGGTCACTAGTGCAGAGGCCTTTCAGTAAATCTCTCTCAATCAACTTGCGTTGAAGAATCAGCGTACCCAAAACTAATCTCCATTCTATTGACGTCATAATCATTGTTAAGACATTTTCTCCAAAACTCTCCTCATATTACGCTCAAAAGGTTCGTTAATTTAAGTAATTCACAAAAAAAATAAAGATGCTCTTTTATTTGCAATGCACATTACTCCATACAATTGCTTAAATTTTACTCGTAATAAGTGGGAAAATTTCATTCCACTTTCATCTGAATGATTGAATTATTTAATGAACAGCTGAAACCAAGTAACTACTTAAAGTCAATCACCCGAAATTTCTGGTATTAAATTGCCACTTAGATCACCTACATAGGATGATTGTACTATAGCTGTCTATCTTAGCAGAAAATGATACAATCATTCACCGCTTTTTATAAGGTGAAACACGAGAACACATATGCCAAAAGGTTTTTTTGGAAATAATACCTAAGCCCATGTCTGCAATCGTGCAGTCCTCCATTATAAAACACTTAATTTTAGGTTTGAAGCATGACTTCTCACTCCCTATTTTGGAGTGAACCTCTGCGACGTTTCGCTTCCATTCCACATTCCAAAACCATCATGTTAAAACCTAGAATTTTTGAGTGTCTTATATAGCGATCTCTGCAATCATAAGATATGTTTTCCGAAATTCCTAGGCATCTTTAAATGTAACTTTAGATTTCCTGTTCCTTTAGTTACTGCATTAACTAACGGCCTCAAATGAACCCTAGTCCACTTTCTTGTACTGATAAGGTCATTAAATTTCAATGAGTTCAAAAATTTGAACTTTATATTTGCTTCTGTGCACTTACATTATAATGTTGCCTAAAGTACCACTCATAATTACGAATCAGCGTCAAAGGAATTCAGTATCACATTATTTGTTAAAATTTCATTTCTCATTTTAGGTGAAATATATTAATACAAGATTATGAAAGTCGTGGTAATTTTAAGTTATTGAAGTGAAATAAAACGTATTTATCATTTATCTGTACTATTAGCCAAAAAGATTCAGTTAACACGTATTTAAGACGTCTGGTAATCTTAGCAAATAGATCACTATCCGACACTAATGATCTTATCTGATAAGTTGTTCGATTTTAATTGTTTTTTCTTTAGTTGTCATCGGTAATTAAATTAAGGGACCTCTTGTGGCATGAAAAAGTAGAAGATAGGATATCAACAACTTACGTGTTAGAGGAACCGAGCTTTGAGTCTGCTATAGCAATCTCACGTGCCTGTTTGATGAAAATGCGAAGTGTGCCACTCTTGTCATCGTAATCTACGGAGAAATTCAAGTCTCCTGTTATACGTATGCCGTGAGTGAAACTCTCTTCTCGTTCACTATAGACACTTGTTACGGATCCGACGCTAACCTAAAAGTAAAGAGCTAAATTGAAAGGGTGATAGTGGACTGGGGGGATTATTCGCCATATGCTGTTCAAATTACTTCTGTTCAACATCAGTAGTTCGTGCTATTACACGAACTTATTCGCACATTTGATTGGATGTCCAATGCAAGTGTTATCACTGCGATCACCACATGTGCGAAAACATGCATCGGAAAGCCTCTGAATATCGATTTTCACTCAACTAATTTGCCTATGTTACGCGCACACGCTAGTTTAAAGACAAGCGCATAGACTCAATTTGGACTTACAATGTCATATTTATGGTCTCAAATGCGGTTTTGTTGCATCAATCGAAGTAATTTTGATCTGGGTCCCAATGTCCAACCGCATTGTGAAAAGGCCTACCTTAGTAAAGTTATATAACATCAACTCACTCATCTTTAAACTAGCTACCCTAATTGAAATATTAGTAAAAAACTTTTTTGAAACATTCAAGAATGAAGGTATATTTAGTTCTTGGTATTGTATTTAGTATGCAAAAACAAACTTTAATGCTGAATTCTTCTATTCAATTTCCACTGTAACTTCTGCTTGGCTTAATTCAACAAAGAGACGACAAGAATTTTCATTTATCTGGGCATATATGACATGTGATTATAGGCATGTGCTTGGAGCACTTATAACTGCTATTAAGACCAAAAACTGCCTGCTTTTTAAAGATGTCAACTAAAATTTCGGCATTTTCTGCAACTTCAGCCTATTTTTGATTTAATTACTTATGTGTAACACATTAAAACACATTTTGAAATGTAAACCGTCAGATAGGTATCATGAAGCAAAATAATGCCATATTTCTATAAGTAATAAATGATATTTAATTTAAATAAATGTAGTACGCACCAATAAATTTCAATTTTCGCTATTCTTCCCTGGGATGTCTATCAATTAGAGTATCATCATTTGATTTTCTTGATCGAATAGACAGGTGATGGAACAAAACATTAGATCACGTGACACAAAAAGTCAGATTTTAATTTGAAATCTGTATTGTGCACAACACTGAACAGTGTAATTTACTAAACCTACTCATGTTATAGAATAAAGATCATTATTAGTTAACAGAATTGTTCTGTGTTTTACTAGCTCACCAGTTCTTTTTTTAAATATTACAATATTTAAGTTTAACATGAGCTTTAATAATCATATTAACGTGGCTAAAGTTTGATGCATACTAAAAATTATTACATTGTTAGGAAATAGTAAAATATCCCCACCCTCCCCTTCTCCCCCCCCCCCCACCCCCCAAATTAAAGAAACGTAAAGATTTTTCTTGGAGGGGGCGTTGAAAGCCCTCATTGATCTCAAGAAATTTCGGATTCATACTTCGGTACAAAATTACTTTTAAGGCTTTTCAATTTAACCGCTGACTTATTAACATTTTAAAATTTTGCAATAACTAAAAATTTTGGCCGAGAATGCTTCGATATCAGTTTTCTTAAGTTTAACAGCCTGGACAATTTGTTAAAATTCCGATTGAATTTCAAGTATGTGAATTCCTTTGTTAGAAGACGCTTTACACAACTGGTCAAACTTTGATGTACCGATGAAAGAATGAGACGTGATGGGTGACAAATTCGAAAAGAGAATGAACTTCGTTTCCTCCCAATGAAGAAAATCGACAAATCGATTAAAATGCCGAAAGAATAGGCCACGCAAAAAATCATGTAAAAAATTCGATAAATCGAATAAAGCTTAATAATCGAATCAAAATAGCGATAAGTCAGGAATGAAGTCCTATCAACCGTTGAGTTATTAAGGTTCACTTTTTTCAGTCAAAGTGAAATGTGTCACAATAGTTTAAGAAAAAAACCTTTAAAACTGTAAAGGTTACATACAACCTGTTTCATACCCAGTTTTAATATCATTTCTGAAAAGGACCAATGGTTGCAAATTTTAATATGTCAAAGAAAGAGAATGAGTGTGCCTAAAACCGTTATTTATCATCACATCATCGTGTGAAATTATTACCTTTCTTATGAGAAAAGCACTAACGTAACTGATGAATTATTACGCAACTTAGGCATAAATTCACATGAGAATTTAACTAGTTATAGCTTCAGAATTACCAATAATATATATCTATTACTCTTACTCCGATTTTTAACTCTAGATGAAGATAACAATTATATAAATTAGAGAGTAATTCAGGGCTTCTTAATGCTAATTACATCTATCCAGCTTAAGGTAACCTATTGTAAAGCCTTCATTGGCTCGAATGCCTATATCAAGAGTACTTAACTACTAGTTCAAATGTTCGACAAATTTTAAATTATATTACTTACATAAATCTTTCAGTTATGTCCGCAAATGAGTCCATTAGTAATAGGCAAACTCTGCGTTCTTTCTTTAAGGCATTGAAAAGGCAAACTGAGATAAGAATAGTTTGGTGGTTTGGGAGGCCTCCACACATCAAAGTGGAGTTTGATGAAATAGAATTAGAAAACAGCTGATAACATGTTTTCCGTTGTCTCTTTCACTTAATCATTTCCGACATGAAATATTATGTGCTAAGCTCGTTGTGAACTAAGCATGTCCCAGATAACTCCATTCTAATGAAAATCGGGGTATTTAGTCTCCATTCGCAATCTATACTGATTACTTTTGCAGAGGTCTTTAGGTGGTTCTTCGGTAGATATTAGCGAAAAAGTTGTCGGTTTTCAACTTACTATATAATTTTGTAAAAAATATCACATTATTATTTTATATTTTAAAAACTCAACTGCGTTTAATTATCTTGAATAACTCCAATTCCAATGTTCAAAATATCTAACGCAGTTTTGTCACGTGAGTGTGAGGCACCACGATTTTTATTAAACTAAAATTATTAACAGCAACTAGTTACGATTGATTTTTCAAAAACTATTTAACTATTTGAACATTTTTCTTTACAAAAAAGTCTCTTTATTATTAATGACTGAAAATGTAGAGTTATTAGTAGTGAAGGGCAATAAGGCTGTACAAGGTACTGTAGATAATATCAAGGAATTTTGAATTTCATTGAGTTTTGAAAAATCAAATAACACAATTTGAAAATCCTAAGGCACGAATTACTCTTTGCAAAAGGCAAATTGCTAATCCATTATTCAAAACTGGTGTTCAATTCCAAATTTATTTAAGAAACCTCATTTTTATTCCCGATGTGCACTCAACTGCACCAATTATTATAGGTCATACAAGTATCAATGCAAATATGCAAATCAATGTGTCTATTTTAATTTCATCAAAAAATCTTATATTATATTTTTATATTTGAGAACATGATCTCTTCGTACGATAAAATTAAGGTTTGCTAAGGTAAAAATATTAGTTTATGTTTGAAATTTCGATTCAAATAACACATTGAATTTATGCCCCAACTAAAAAATTTGAAAAATATAGCTTAGTCCGATTTTAAATAAGGAAATCAAACCCGATTAATTAGGAAAATTTATTAAATTCCTTTTAAATTTTGAAAAAAAGACAGTTTACTAAATTAATTAAAAATAAGATATTTATCTGATTGAATAGAATTAAAATGCATCTATTCAATAGCGATCCCATTGTCCTAAGTTTAAGGAGATATCAGTTAAAACCCAAAAATGTCCCCATGACTGGTAAAAAAGGTTACATCTATTCAACTTGGTTAATTTTGATGTCAGATTTCCTCTCAATAAATATGCCCTAGAGGGTATCGGGAAAGCGATAATGAATGAGAAGTCTCAATTATGAAAATCAATATTACTTTTAAAATTTACCATTTGTCTTCAAGCTTAGCCCCATGGAAGCGTTGACAAAATTTCGAATATTGGAATTTTCAAGGATAAAGAAGATCTTACCTCACTTGAGGTTTTAAAAATTATGCCTTCAAGACCAAAGTCCTTTAAACTGGCATTTCCGTACATTCTTTTTGAATCAAATCTTTGATTAGTGCCTTCTGATTAAATGAATTTAAAGTATACAATTGCAGATGTAACATTAATTGTAATAAAATGCAACATTTTCACCATCCTGCTCATAAAAATGCAGTTTGATGAAAAATGAGACTTTATCTAAACTTCTTGAACACTTTTAGGGGGAAAACATTGTATTGAATTATTTTAATGATTTAAACAAGCATAAAAACGGAAATTATCTATCTGTCACAAAAGTAATTTAAAATTAATTTTTCACATAAATCACGTAGAAACGTATTCGATTCATTATAAAAATCATGAATGGTTGTGCATTTAAATAGCCCACCAACCCTAGAGAACTTTTCCCATAGTCACAAAATATTTTTAGTTCGCCTGATCCACATATATATTTGGTGAAAATAAAATCTTTGAAAGGTTTTTTGTCTCCATGAGTACATCATCATGCCCATTAAAATTCGTAAACGATACCACGTTGTAGCCACTGCAAAACTCATTACGCCTATTTGATTGGATAATTCCACTTTCTCCCCATGTTCTCACAGCTGTTCAGCTGTTCTTTCTCACTCTGAGAGCCACAAATAACCTTCAGCCAATTCTTTCAATACCGCTTTCACTGGTGAAATACAGTATATCGGAGAATAACCCTTTCTGTGTACTTAAAAATCTATAATGCGGTTTATCTTTACGAGAAAGGACTGTTTGTAAGATTCGTTTATTCTTTTATTATACATTATTGCTGATTTTCTTTGCTTTGCACTGCTTAAATACGCGAATTTCTGTTAAAGGCTATATGTAACTGAAAAGATGATTTGACGAGTGTAAATGTGTTTTTTGTGAAAACTGCTTCATAATTGTTCATAAACAGATAGAATCATCACCAAGACCATTATTAACTGTAACTTACAGCACTGAGGATAGATCTATTATCCCAACTGGTTGCGTTGAGGCCTTCGGATATACTTCCAGCGTTGCCGCCAGCAGGGGTGTTCAGGGTGTTACATCCGGAGATACTGTGCTGTCGGGATCTTGAACGAGGTGTTGTCTTTGGTAAGTTGTCCACTCCTGAAAATATCACATTAAACGCTAACTGCTCGGCTCCACTTGCTGGTGTCAGCGTAACAAACTATTCACGAAAAAAATGAAGAAGGCAAAATCAAAATCAATAAAATCGTCATATTCAGAGAAGAAGAAGATGAGGTAAATCGAATGAAAATGATGCAATACAAAAAATTTTTAAACAAACAAATGAGATGAATTTTGTTTCACCAAAAATTATTAAAAATTAAGAATTTGTCACGTAGTTATTTATTGCTGTGTAGAGATAACTGAATTTCGTGCAAAAAAAGATCTTGAACAGAAATAGTCAGTCAAATTATGGCCATTTGGTTCAGAATCGTGTTACAAAATCGTGAAGAGGGCAGATTGGAGGTAATCAAAACCCTCAATTTAAATGTTAATAGTAAGTCAATATCTACATTTCTTTTCTCATTTTATCTTAGGGAAATATTAGTGCTATTACGTAAGTAAAATTTAATAATATTTAACAGTGGAATCAGGAAATGTAAAATCAATTAGTAGGCAAGCAAATTTGGAGGTGTGAGGTTGATCGGCTTATATTTACCGGTTCCTTTTCTTTCCCAGCTCGCATACTTCGCCTCCTGCTGTCACGAATGCTCTGTTTTGAAGAGATACAATAACATGGCGATATACTAATCTTTCAGATCTTAGCGACCTCTCAGTGTTAATATAAGTGACTAATTAAATACCAAGCTGGTGGAGGAAGTTCTTCTCAAATTCGTTCCAGAAATGGAGGAAGCAGAGCTTATTCGGCGCTTTAAGATGCCAACCGGCTGAAAGTTCAAAGATGGCGCTGGAAGTTATCAACTTCGATTTGAATTCAAACTCAAATTAAGATTACCGTTCCGTGTGTGGATTGAGGACAGTCTTTTTGTATTGCTAAATCAAATTCTACGCCAGCTTTGCCTACTTTACTTTGCTAAAATGATTACTCCGGCATTTCGGAACACAGTTGATTTAATTTTATGATTAGCAGTAAGCATTTGCTATTATCGGGGGTGGTGAGGCGATTCTATGAATATAAAGTGTATTTGATTAAGAACTCAGGCAACGTCTTAGCTCAGTTACTCGCTAAAATTTGTAAATTTTTCCCCATTTTAAATCATTTAGTGGTTTCGTGCTGTTTTTTCTTCATTTACATTAATTAAATAATTGCAGGTTCACGAGAAAATCAAGAATTGAAGCTTGATCTTGCTGAGGTACTTATGTGGAAATCGTTTTCATCTTCCAATGTTTAAGAACGTTAGATACTTTATTGAACTAGCAACATGCATTTCAAACAAGTGCATAGATGTAAAATCCGCTCAAGTAAAATTTTAAATAGGTTTAGTTCATATGAAATGATTTCCTTTTGACCTTATTATTCACTGACATGTATTCCCAGTTGTTGTGAAAAATTTCGAATATTCAGGACTAATTATTATCCGAAAATAGACTTTCGGAAGCCCTCTGATGGGAAACTATTGTTTATTAATGTAAAGTACCGTTTCCTAATCATTTGGCTCGTAAGTGAAATCAAGGCCCATAAATTCCATGTCCATCAATAAGCTCATTTTTTGTGAAAAATTCCAGCTTTTAAAGCTTCATAAAAGAGTTATTAAAATCGTTAAATCTACATCCAGGACATGTACTTTAAAATCATATATGAAGCTTTACTAGAGGAACTTTAGATTTCATCACAAAAGAAAACTTTACTTAAATTCTTATGTTGCACAAGGGTGAGATTACTCAAAGTAGATCAGATAATGTTTTTGAAAACGGAAATGAAATTTTTAAGGCAATAGCAATCGCATTGGTTGCCTCAAGTACGTTCCTGTTTTGGGAATTAAAAATTATTATATGACTAAATATGTCATCTATGGGATGAATTCAGGTTAATAAAAAAAATAGCGCGTGAAGAATATTCTATGAGCAGCATGTAAGAAGTAAAGCCTTCTTTTAACCTCCAAAAGAAGGAAACCAAGTCACTGAAACGTTGACCAGATTTGAAAGACAAGAAAATGAATCTCAACTGTGAAACCATTGAAGAACTATTTGCAGCTTTGTATTTCTTAATTAAAACAGAACTTTCTCGTAATAAACTGAAGATTGAAATTAGAATGTTGATTCCGTACGGTTTTTGGTCCTTTCTTGATTAATTAAAATTTTTAATTATTTCGGATATCCTTGCAGGTTGAAGCTTTATTTCATTTCATATTCATCTGCTGTATTTAAAATCGCAGAACTGTTTATTTTGCTGAATTTATTATAACTTTCATGAGTTCGTTAGAATTAACGAATTGATTGACCTTGTTATTCATGGATATAAAAGTGGAGAAAAGACCAAAAAATATATAGTAATTTACTTTTTCGTAGCATAACATAAATAATTTTTCACAATTACACGAAGAGATTTTTCCTGTTTACTTGTTACCTATTTTACTGACATGACTCGACTTTTAGATAGGAAATTTCAAAACTCATAAGTAGTTGCTTTTTTAATCAAGTTACAGTTAAAATCAGTAAAAATTAAAATCTAAAGAAGTAGTGTTATTTGTTTTGCAATAAAACAACATAATTGAGAATTTCAAATTTTTTATCTTCAAGTATTTCACACTAATTAAAATTTCACCAACAGCATGAGAAAAAATACTTGATATGCAGTTTTTATTTAGTTGATGTTTTTGTAGAAAATTTACGAGTCCAAAATTTCTAGTTAAATTGAATTCAAAAGAGAATTTGGACTTTTTTGAAACGCATTTATAATATTAAAATTAAATCTATTAAAAGGGGTTAAAGTTAAAATTACGAATTTTATATATATATATATATATTGAGAATTGAAATTCAAACAAAATCGATAAATGTAGACTTAACCAGTTGGAGGGAAATTGATTAAGTTAAAAAAACGTTTTAACAAACAATGTCTAATGCCCAATCAAATCAAATTTTCGAGCACAGGAAAAGACAGTTTCAATTCATGTTAAGCATGATAAGTGAATATGTTCAAATTAATGATGAAAAATGAATAAGTAAATGTTGCTACTAACGATTTGAGGAAAAAAACTATTCAGAGTATGTTCATCCCAAATGAAAGCAAATAAAGATATGTAATGAAGTTCCATTTGAATTTTGTGCCGTATTTACAAAACTTACATCAGAGAAATATGATTCGCACAACGACTTTTGTTGGAAACAAAATAGTAATTTGTTTAAAAAGCCAGCTTTAAATTCAAACTATCTGAATCTTTAATCCCTCAATACTTGAAAATGGGCGTAATGAGAACGGTTATTTAAAAACTACCACAAAGGACACCATTCTTTAAAGCATTTAAAAATTTTGAATAAACTGAAGATCTCAAATTCTAGTAGATCATTAACTATTTTATTAACTCGGAAAATATGTAATATTTATTTTCAAACTTTTGATACTTGAATAGAGCGGCAGCGACGAAACACAATTTTAATAATATTCTAAAATTGAATTCCTGATCAAAAATAAAAATATCGCCTAAATCTATCGTAAACAGAAAAGCACACATTTTTAAAACAAATATTTGCGAATAGAATTTCTTTTGTTAGTAAAATAGAATGCGTGCTCACTTACTTGCCGTTGGTTGTTTGAGTTCGATTGTTGGTCGGTGTCTTTGGCAAGTCTTTTAGCCGCTTCCTGGACAGTCTAAAAAAAGTTGTAAAAAGGTTATCCTTTAAGGCTAGGAGAAGCGATCGATAAATTTGTTTAAATGATAGAAAACATTCAAGCAGCATTATTATTGGCAGGTTGGATATTAATTGACTAGAAATTGAAAAAAAAGAAGATTGAATTCGTTCGGATTAACCGCATTTTTGTTCCCTGATATCCCTTAATTTGATAAGATTTGATGCGGTGGGGCTTAGATTTGTCCTTTTCGTTCATATCGTTTTCTGTAGTAACTTATTTTACTTCTAATACTACTTTTTCCACACCCACCCCACTATTGAACAATGAATGCTAGAATATCTGAACAGAAATCCGCAATATTGTATTAATGAAGCCATAACTGAATTCTATTCCCTTTTTTATTACCGCAGATGAAAAATTTATTTCAATTACAACAGAAATAAGTCAATAATAATTTTATCAAATGGGAAGAAGATGCTTGAAACAATGTAGAGATAAAAAAGAGTTTTCTTATTTACCTTTGGAAATGGATTACACAATACAAACTGTTCATATTAGGAAATTCAAATTTCACGCTTTTGGGTCCTGGATATCACCAAGTCCTTATCTACTTAATTATCGGTTTTCTTACCACGGTAGTCAGTCTTGCCAAATCAAGTCATGTTTTTATGGTTGAAAAAGCAAAAACCCTTATCTAAAACAGTGTCTTGCAGCCCTGAAAGAGAGAACATTTAAAGGCTAATAATTCAAATTTGGCAAATCTCCATGGGGTGCTAAGTGGTACATTATATTAATCGATTAATTACTGATGCTTCTATTGGATGAGCTCTAGTGAGTGTCTCTATGTAAAAATCCTTTGCTGGTATCATTTTCTGAACATTCGAATTTAACCATTTTGAAGGTGACTTTTTGACTTTTTACAGACTACATAACCTATTTATCAGATAAAAGGGAGTATATAAAACAAGCTCGTAGGTTTGAATAGTTTATAATATCCTTTACATTCCAAGAAGTATATTTTTCCATTTAAGGTTATGATTACAATTTCCCACATTAACTTTAAGCTCCAAGTACAATACAAATTCGGGACTGTCAAATTTCATTTCCTTTTTTCTTTTAAAAGCTGTTCAGTTTACTTAAATTAAAATGTAAGTAATTTGAAATATTCATGAGTTTCTTCTATGATTAACGAAAGGGTGTCTTAACGGGAATTATCAAATACAATTCGAACAATTTTAATCACTTGATGTTAATATACTTAAAATTGAACTTACGTCTGTGGCGTTACCATTTTGTTCTATAAAAAGAAATTGTTGTTTTAAATTTTATGTAAGAACGATGCAAATTTTAAACCAATATTTATAGTAATAAAAGTGCGATGGGTTGAGTGAACCTGATTATTGAAATTAATCCCCAACACTAATCTCTTAAAATGTTATTTGGCTGAAATTAAGGAGCCTACAAATGCGAAGTAGGCAAAAAATCAGGAAAAATGCCATTAAACAAGCATAAATAAAACGACACAAATAATGGAAGCATTACTATCTGCAATATTTTAGCACCAATGACCTCAAAATAGCGAAAATAAGCAGACCAGCAAGAAATCACCTTGCGTATTTGAAAGTTCAGTTAAATGAGATGTTTTTGGCAAGACTAAACTTGAATATTGTCAATTTCTTTCTCCAAAAGTTAATTCGCTTTCCGGCATTTCAATGAAAGAATAAGTGTTCTCTTAAATGAAAGCTAACACAGAAAGTGCATATTGAATCTGGAGAGAAATTGAGATTTAAGAAAAAAACAAAAAATTTCCAAATAATGAGAACTGTGTGAAAAAGTTACGACAAGTATATTTGAGTGCTACTGTCTTTCAGAAATATTGGGGCTTGCATTAAATATCATTTAAATTTGTAATTAAAACTGAAAGTTAAAATTACTTCCGAATTGTCAACCTAAGTCACTGAGTGCTACTATTTATCAATGATTTCCCAACTTATTTATATAATAAAGTTATAATTATTAAAAATAAAGGGAACAATTTTTGCATCACATTTAAATAAGTTTTAAATTCTATTTGGTAGGTAGACAAAAATACAGGAGTTATCGGTTGTTTCCTGACAAATAGAAGGTCATGTCTTCTGCGATATCTCTTAAGAAAAATGGAATTTTCATAAACTGCATAATTATTTATTTTGTCAAAAATATTTAAAATAAAAAAGAATATTGAAGCATACAGTGTGGTTGCAATCATTTTTATAAAAATGTGAACTCACTTTGGGGATTAGTAGGAGGCTTGCCAACAACTGAAGATGCGGCACTTTGTTCTAAAGTAATAAATATTATTATTATTATCATCATCCTCATAATAACTATAATAATCATTCGTTCAGAAGATGAAAAAGATTATGCGATTCGCTAACGGTCTTCAAAAATAACGATTAAATCAGGCACAGTTGTTTTGCTTTAGTCCAGTGTTCGCTTACTTTTCCATCTACCAAGAAGAATTGTCGTTTATCTTAGTAAATTTTGTTTATATCAACCAAAAGCGCCAAAATATCTACTGAATGGTAATTTCTTATTATTTTCTTTTCAGATCAGTTTTATGCTAATTAAATATGTACCAAAGAGCCGACCGTCAAAATCTTCAGTCATTTTGTAAGAGAGATCTTTTCATCGTCATCCTGGAATATAGATCACAAAAATACGAGGCTGTATATTTAACATTCAGTAATATTAATCGAATATTGCGATATTAAATTTTTTCCTATTTTAATGAGTGAATTATTAAAGGAAAAATAAGTTTAATTGTCTGAATTGACAGTCACTTGAATGGGATACATATATTTTTCCAGAAAATATTTGGAATCCCAACTACCCACGAAAAGATCGAATTAGCTCATAGACAATGTGTTTTGATAGATCACATCTTCGTACTTTATGTCAATAAGCAACAAAAATTTCAGCCAGTCTGAAATTCCTAATAAATATACGTTAAACACGTTGCATGGATTTGCTCAACAACCATCTGAGCATTCTAGCATAGTAGCAACAGAATGCTTGTAGCTTAACTCTCCGACATGATGTAGATACACTTAACTGTTCAATAACGAACCATCCCCCGCCCCCCCCATCAACTTTCAATACTCTGCGACATTAGGAGGAAAGGACAATTTGACTACTCCGATCATTGTAGAATTGCCTGTTCATATCCATGCAATAATCAACAGGAAGTGAGTTATTCAAAAACTGTAGGTGAATTATATTAAAAGATTTATGAAAAAAAGCAATGTTAGTAAAAGTATCTGATTAACGAAGGAGAACGGTATTCCTTAGTCCATCTGTTTTTCTCCCAATAAAACTTGTATTAGCGTTGACTGAATATGAATGGGTCATTTTAAGAAGTATGAGGGGAGAATCAATAAAATTACCCATATCTGCACTCGTTAGTACCACACACACACACACACTTCATAAATATGCGCGTGGGGTTGAATTAACGCACAAGTTATTTGGCACAATGATGATAGTTTCGTTTAGCTAATATCGAAAACATGCGCTTACTTAAGCGATCACAAGGAGAAGAGCACTGTGACAATAAAGGCACTGGCAGTAGGATTGGGGAGGTGCTTTAACTAAATTGCCTCCATTAAGAACGAGTAACTCACTTTTTATGCAATGTCACAATGTATTTTTAAACAATCTGGCCGATTTTTTAGTCTATCATTGAATGAAATCAAAAACCAAAAAATTAACGATTTATCTAAACGATTTACGCATATTCACTTAGGTTTCTCAAGGGTGAAGCAAATAATGACCTTTTCAAAGAAGAAAATCAACAAGGTTATTATTTTTTTGAATTTCTTCATAACACCCTCTAATATAATTTACATTGTGACGAAAAGAAGGAAGATTTTTCAAAGCTGATCAAAGTTGTTTATTTAATTACAGACCAAGAAAGAAACAGTTGGCTATTATTTCAAAAAAACTTTTTTTCAAAATATACTTCTATTCATTGAGAGCCAAAATTTGAAATAATCATTTGATGTTGCACTTACATACTATTATTAATTATTATTAAGTTGTGCCATTTATAAACAAATGTTTACATCCTATTAGTGAAGGAGATAAATCTTTATGCTCAAAACTTGCTCATGACTTCACTTCATTGTCAAGGTTAAAGTGCCCGGTCCCATAGCAAACAGAGAGCAACTCATGCAAACATTCCATATTTTATCAGAGCTTAAATGATTTTATTAAACTGGTGGCAATTACCAAAATTTATGGTCAAATGCTCATAGTCTACTGATGTTTGTGTTTGTATTAAAAGAATTGAATAGGTTACTGGCTCATAAAATCTCCTAATATTACAACGGTGTGAGGGAAGGCAAGTTCATTTCTTTGTTCTCAAGACAAAGAAATTGTTATTTTAACAACTCTTGCCACTGGGAAAGAAAATCGGATAGATTATACCAATGTCATTGCGAAAGCGGTGCCCATCTCTAAATTAAACACCAATTCAAAAGAAATTAATGGCATGTAAGTAACATAATCAACTTACGAATTGATGAAACTGAGTAACACGGTTATAATCAAAATTTATTGCCAATTTTTTAAGAAAATTAATTAAAGTAAATGTCTTATTTTATTTAATATAAAAAGAATAATTCCCCAGCGTAGTAATGATTTCTCGACGAACAAAGAATGACCCCTCAAAAATGTACTAATTAAATTGTAGATTTCTTTCCCATCCTTTACCTTCGATTTCAAAATGCGATTGTGGTTAAAAATCACTTAATTAAAAAATCTGGCGGTTTTTTTAAATAAAAGGGAACAATGGGAAAGATTTTCTGGTGGTGGCTGAAATTACATTGTATATTCTATCATATACATAATTTAAAAATAAATTGTAATCTTACCCTAATATTTAATTTACTGGTCTCAAGAGGCTTCTTTTTTTCAAACTTTCAGGTAAACAAAAGTGAAATAATAAAGAGGAAAGGAGTAATCTAGCGGGCACACGCACACACACACACACACACACACACCCACCTCGTCTCTTCCTAATTAGCGAGGCCCGTAGAGCGCTGGTCGGAGCAATGGGAATTATTCGGCCATCCTTCTTAGCCAACTGAAGTTTTTCCACAAACCAGAGTCCTGTTCTCGCTTTGTTTGAACTATGGGAGGAATAGAAAACAAAACAGAATTGACACCTTAAGTAATATTGACAATCATCATATTAACGCTGATGCCCTAAATGTTCCCTCGTATGAGTTAAAATACGGGCTCAGAATGGAGAATTTTTTCCTCCAATAGTTTAGCAACTAGGTAATGAATAACTAACCCAATCATGGGAAATTAGCACGATTAGCAGTGACATGGGTGCTTCGTCATTGACTGTATTACGCTTATTGATTGGGGTAAGACGCAGGAACTGCTTTGTATTGTGCATACTCCTACATGTGAGCAGGTTTTAGCTAATTTATTTCAACTCACTAAATCACATGTGATGTGAACTGGCCTACCAACCTCTTTGAAGCACCCACCGAATGCTTTTGTTTGATTTTAGTAAAAAATGCGTTGTTCCATACCTTATTCAATGCAACCATCCTAAGTTTGAATCATCTCATTATTCAGAGGAAAAACCTCCCGTATTGAAACCGAGTACCTTATGTGGAGCTCTAAAAGTTGAAGTACTAGCACTCTCCCCCCCCCCATCACTCAATAATTTAAACATTGTTAATTTAGTAGTAAGCTGTTCTATGGTTTTAAAAATAAAGAGTAATTTTTTTAGACAAAAGTTGTTAATAGCTACAAGTTAAGTTATATAAAACCTTGCTTTTAAGACCAAAAATCACCTAAATACGTGCCACATCGCCTCAGAAGCTATTATACTGAGCTGCATGTAGCCTGTGAAAATCGATTTCTTTATTCAAGTTCTTTTTGGTTTGATTTTTTTAATCAAAAAAAGGAAGTCCATTAAGTCTATTGAAAGAACGAAAATAGGTATTACTTAGTTGTAAGTTTCTACTTTCAGCATTAACCAAAGAAAGAGAAGTTTATTTTTTAAATTGAAAAAAATAAAGAACTTTTAAGAAACTGTGCTTATATGATAAAAAGATTTACTGACAATAAAATGACGGCTATTAGTAGCCTCAAAAAAGTTTATTTTGCTTAAAGTATCAAACGGTAATTGAAAATATTTTTTAATTTGAATAGCATAGAGAATTCATAAATGTTAATGATATAATCAATTCGAATTTTCAAATAGCAGTAAACTATTTAGGCTTTATGGAGACACCGGAAGTTTCAGAAAATTAAACGTGCTAGTGTACAAAGACTATGGATGTATGATTGTATTACTACCGGTAGATTGAACATTTTCCAGTTAATAAAACAGCAACCGACATAAAAACACTAATTTATCTCACTTCCCGTTCAGTCAATTTCGAATCTGTCTCCAAAGTTAACAGTTTTCAGTTTACCCATCTCTTTTGTTTCTCGTCCCCCCCCCTCCCCTCCCCTCCCCAAGAGAAGCTGGGGTCTTTTGTATACAATTAAAATGGAAATAATTCAAGGATAATATGGTTAACTTAGTCTGTCATTTTCATCCGAAAAGACATGGCAGGTAATAATAAATGAAAGATGCGATGTTTCATTTACTAAGCAAAATTCATTTTCCCGTAAAAAATTTGACCAAAATCAATTAAACTTTGTTTGATTTGTTCGCTTTGGTAAGGATAATCCATGGAAAAAGTACATTTACAAGCTCAGGTGCGTTAAAGAATATAAATAATAAGAGAATATAGATAAAAACCCATGAAACTGTCTTAGAAACCACTGTCGATTTACTAGTTCTTCCCTGGATCAAAATGGTATTATTTTTCTCATGACTAATAATAAAACTTAATGCCAAATTTTGTTTTATCGTTAATAAATAGTATTTGAGTAAAAACTTTAATAAAATTTCTGCATAGTTTGCAATTAACTTGTCGTAAAGCTAATAGATACATTTTTGTGATTGCATTATCGAAATTAATTTCAAGAATTTTAATTTCAGCTATAGTTAGAAAATGGTCCATTTAGTGAAACGGAAGAGGACAATGGTATATAAACTCGAATTTATATTGAAAAGAATATTGAAACTAATATAGTGCCGCATAATTTATTTATAATTTTGAAAGGAAACTTCTTCATTTAAAGACTTCGTTTTGTCTGAAAATTTATTGGACAAATTAAAATCTTCTTAATTTACGAAACTGATAAGCATCACAAAACATAGAGCCCAGTTTTTAAATAGAATTGACTGAATTCTTCAAAAAATACAAATTATCAACTGTTTGAAAATTCACAGTTAATTCAGGCTATGTGCCTCAGAAAAATTGAAAAATTACTCTTTTCTATTTAGACTTAAATATTTCGAAGAACAAGAAAATTTAACTAACTTCTCAAACCTACTAGGAGGTTCCAAATTTCTCAAGCCAAAATATGAAAAGAAGTTAACTTAGATTTCAACTCAAAGTCTTATTACATTGAACTAAGTAAATTTCATTGCAAATTTTCAATTTCAGCAGGAGACGATGTTTTATGAAAATTAAAAACAACATACTATATTTTTCAAGATCAGAAAACCTTTTATGTTTAAATTGAAAATTGATTTTTAAATTAGTTATATTTAATGAAATTTGTGAGATATTCTATTAGTATTAAAATATATTACATATATGTTTGAAAGGCGTGTTTGAATAAACAAGAATCTTGTTTTAAAATGACTTTTGAAATAAATTTTGGGAAGAATACATACCACTCATTGAAGCAATCTATGCAGAGGACACCATCGTTATTGATTCTATGGTGAATGCAATTCCGACAAACATATCTATCGCATTGAAGACAAGTTGATTTGACATTAATAACTGACATGAAGGCTGAACTGCATAGAGCGCAGTGACTTTCATCAAATCTTGAAACTCCACGTCGAGCTTTTTCTTTAGAAATTGCCCTATCTCGAATTTGTCTAAAATTCAAATCATATTACAATTTAAAATAATATAGCACAAATTTCAATTGAAAAATGGTACTCTATAGTATTGTAAAACACTGTTTATTAGTAATTTTTAAAATTTTTGCAAAAAGTATTAATATTTACTTTATTCGCTCATCTTCTTGACGCTGTAATTGTTCATAACGTCGACAAACGCTAGCCAGATGCTCAATTTCTTCTTCTGTCAATTCTTGGTCACCAAGAACTCGTCCCTTTACAGAGCCCGTTGGTACGGTGACGGCGTTAAATGGTAAAGTCTTTGACGTGCCATTGTTAGTGCTTGCGGGTTTATTAGTACCGCTTATTATGGACCTAGTTTTTTCACTTTGAATTAAGCTGACTGAATTAGGAGCATTTTTTGGTTGCTTCGTTGAAACTATGCTTGATGCTTTATTTGACACCCTGGATGATACAACACTCATTGCCAATATATTGATTCAAATTGTAGCATAGACCTAGCAAACGCCGAACAATATTTTTTCTAATAAACAAAACAAATTAACTTAAAATATTTTGACGACTTAAAAAATTTTAAAAATTGAGTTTGTCTTTTATTTTTATAGAAAAAAATTTTAATTGTTGATAGAGTCATAAAAGATAACAATTTATAATAATCCAGCTATATTTTAGAACTATATAAATTGGTTTACAATCCTACCAATCTTTTTATTTTTGACTACTCAACTAATTTTATGTCAAACTTAATTAAAGTTATTTAATTAATTAGTTAATTGTTTAAAAAACATAATATAATCAAAATATTTTTTGCAGAACATTGCAGATTAGAGGAATTTGAAATTGCTTTAAACTATGGTTTTCTTTTTCTTGCGGAATGATGGATAGAAATGATGGAAAGAAGCGTCTTTATAATCTGAATTTGACTTGATATGCATCGTACTAAAGTTTCTGATTTTTCGCAATATTTGCATAGTCTATCAATAAAATTATCGGAAATCTCATTTTTCTAAATGCTGGCAAGCCGGTCAAGCTATCTGATGAAATTTAAATAAACATCTTGTGATCGTGAATATATTATTGGGGATATAACAATCCAAGCAAGTGATACGAGTACGTACGTGCTCGAAATTAAACATGCAAAGAGGGAAATTTTCTGCTTACTACATTACCTAGTATAACTGAATGTCTTTGTTTGAAGGAACGTTGGCAAAATTGAATATTTTTATCATTAATCTCAGGTATAATAATTTGTTGATTTGTCAACAAATGTGAAAACCTCTTTCTCCTAATTTTCATTAGATTTCCTTCCCTGGTTCCTCAAAAGTATGAGTGAAAATAGGTATCGAACAACCGTAGTTCATATAAAATTAATTCTGAGAGATCGAATTTTATCGAGGTTTACGATGAATTCCGGTTTATTATGAGAGGCGAAACTGGTAAAGAGAAAATGGATGAAACAATCAGACAGGCGAGTTTTATATATGAAATATTTTCTTTTTTAGATGAATCCATAAAGTTAGTGAATATGAAACTATATTGGGCACGTATATTTATGACAGTTAAAGGTTTGGGCCAGAGAGATTGAGAATATTATCGCGAATTGTAGGGGAAATTAAATCATCTCTGAAGTGAATACGCAGTAAGACCTATTATTAGAAACCAAGCAAAAAGTTTCTTCGTCCTATGTAAATATGTGCATAAGTTCACAAATCCCTGTTTGAGTTTTCGTTTATACCCATTCATAGGGTAAGTGACACTACTTCATTCGTGTATGTCTAATATTACTGATGTCGGTTACGCTTTGAAGCCTTTATTTAATTTTTTTAGTAAGTTTTCTTACAATGATAATGCTTAAATGTAGTTTTGCCTATCTTCGATTAAGATCAAAGTACTTTAAGATATCAGCACCCCCCCTTCCCCCTCCCTACTACTATTAGTCGAATATCATGGAAAAGTTCTTAAAACTAGAAAATACAGCTCCTCTTCCAAGATTATGCTCATTAGAGTTAATATCGCTGTTGTTATAGGAGTATTCCAATATCATATCTTTGTACTATTCTCAGTGAGCACTAATTGCAAGCAATTAAAAGGTTGACATCCAATTGGAGGCTTTAATACGGCTAAACTGCATGGTTTAAAGGCATTTTAATCCATAGTAGGTGCAAAAAAATTATATTCGTGTTCTCCATCTTAAGCAAATATCTCTTGATATATATCAGTAAAATTATTAATTTTCAACGTTTAATTACAATGTAAATGCGCATACAATAGATTTAAATGGTATTTGAAGCATAATTTTTTCCAGTCAGGCTGATCGTTTCTTGCTAAACCGAATATTTGTATATCGTATTTCTTTTTCGTGAAAGCAAGACAATTATCAAATAACATTACAAATGTAACTGCACATAAATAATCGACTCATCGACTACCATTTATTTCTTTCATAGCCTTTTAAATAATTGCCTTGTATAAAAGAGTAGAAGAGACTTTGTAAATTTAATATTTTGAGCTGATTCTTAATTGAGTGATATCAATCCCAAATAAAATTTAATTGACGACAAACGAAGTATTAGTGGCAATAATTCTTTGGTGCATATAAGATTTGATATTCTCGTAATCAATATACAAGTCTGCAATGTAATAAATATTAAGATAGGCATTTCAAACATAATCAAAACAATCAAAAAACATACATTGAGTTTAAATATGATATTCATGATAAGCTATATTATTCCAAATATAGTATTCTAAGCATACATAAATTGTCCAAACTCTCTTTCTACAAGAAATTGTCTTATATATAATCTGTGGGCCTTAGCATTCAATGCATGAATATTATTTTTTGTGCTTGAATGAGCTATTTCTGAATGTCATTAAAAATCGATTATGACATTGAAAAATACTATTAATATGGTAGTACAGAACTACAATGTTTTAGCATTGAAATTTTTCTTTAAAGATATACGTTATAAGGTCAGTCTAACCACTTTAATCAAGAATTTCATATAACCTTGGTAGTTCTGCTCAAGATGTACGGTTACGGCCCATATACATTTTTTAGGGATAGACCTGAATGGTCCGATATACAACCGATTAAGCAAGATGAAAGTCCCAGAGGCATTGTCCGGATTGCATATTCAGATGAATTTATAGACGTTCATGATTACGTTCGAGCGGTTATTGCAATTGATGAGCGTTCTGAACGAGTTTTAGCGCTCACAGCAGAAGCACTCCAAATGAATGCTGCTAATTATACAATTTGGGCGTATCGGCGCAATGTTTTATTAACTCTTAAATCTCCGCTTGCAAAAGAGCACACCTTTGCCAGAATGCTTTTGCTTGATCATCCAAAAAATTATCAGTTGTGGTATCATCTTCAGTGGCTAATGATGGAAGCTGCCAAAGCAGATGGTGAAAATGACCCTAAAACAGTCTACTCTCGTCCTGATTCTAAACTTTTCAAAACTTTGAAGAAGGAGTTAGATTTGATTCGTGAAATTCTGAATGATGATTCCAAGAATTATCACGCTTGGCAATATCGTAGATGGCTGGTTGATTTCTTTGGTGTTCCAGTGAAAGATGAACTTCGATTTACCGAGTTAATGTTTCTTGATGATACATTGAACAACTCTGCTTGGAATCACAGATTCTACACAGTTATTGAAGAAGGATTAAATGATAGCGTATTTGATAGGGTATGAAGAAGTTTCTTGATTTAATCAATCATGTTTTAAGGAAATGAATTATGCAGTCACTCAACTGAAGGCCATGCCACATAATGAGAGCGCGTGCAATTACCTTCTTGGTTTAGTCTCTCCCCTGCCGAATGCTGTATCTAAGCAAGATGTCAATGTCGCTCATGCTCGTCTAATTTCCGTCAGAAACGCCGTCGAAGATTTGATTGATAATGATAAAGATGGTGCTGGAGAAAGTCCCCCTATTCTTAGTCTCCTTGTTGATCTATACTACTTATCTCTTCAAAATCGCCTTTTGAAACCTTCTCCGTACGCTATTCTTTTGAAAGCTTATTTCCTTTGTCACTTATTTGGTTTCTGATTAATTAAATTGGTTTTTTTTTCTTTAAGTTCAACCGAGGACGAAGATGTTCTGAAGGAGATTGCTGACAGTGCGATGCAAATTTGTGATCGCCTCTCTGTTGAACTTGATAGAATTCGTGCAAACTACTGGAAGTATCGTAAGAGTCAGATTAAAGATGCGTCTGGAAAAATTATTCCATTGAATTGAGCTCTTGTCTAAAGCATGCTAATGATTCTTTTGTATGCTTATTGTCCTCTTCGATTACTTTTCAATATCACATATATTACTTTCTCTGAATCAAGTGTGCTAGTGTTTTGTGGAAATCGAAACTTTTGCGATTATAGTTCACATATTAATTCCATCGTTTCTTGGCGCTGAATATCAAATCGGGAATAGAGCAATTTTTTATTACTTAGGATCATTTTTAAGCTACCTTCTTTTTTCTATTACCTTGAAAAACAAGAATTTTAAAAATTTGCCATCTCACTGCTGCTGCCCACTGGCGTTGTTCGGAACGACAGAACAATAGATAATGAATGATTTTTATGCGTCTGTATACTTTAGGAAAGATTTTCAAAGTTTTACATTTGAAGATAATCGTTTAGACATTCCATCGATTTTAAATTGCTTAGTGTTGTGCTAAGCGTACGAATAGTTGCCAGACTGCTATTATCCGTGTCCACGACTCTCAATAGTCGCTGAAATGGACTTACACCCGGATAATTGTGGTGGAAGATTAAATCTATGTTCATACTGATAAGGCCCTTTAATGCCTTACTGTCAGACTGCATCTCAAATGCGGAATATGAGTATATAACAAAGAAATGAGTGGCTGTTGGATAAGGGAATCACCGCCTCCACATACTACTTTAGGGAGTAGATCTTTTATTCGAGAAGTCCTATCAGTGGTGTCGTTCAAGAGATTGACACAGGCCCCCTTACAGTGCATTTATTCTAAATTAGACATCCGCGGTATAGGTAAGATGTCCGTTAATATTCTTGGAAACTAAATGCTTTTAGCAGAATAACTGGGAAGAGGTTCTCACCTTAAAAATTACAATAGCGACTGCTAATCATCACTTGGATTCGAAAAGACCCAAACCACCAGTTATAGTAAGGAAATATAATTTATGAAGCTATTCAGACCTAAGCCAACCCTCAAAAACAAAACAAGGCTTTGTTAGAAAACTATTTCTACGTTCACGAGTGGAATAGTAGTAACATATATAGAAATTACTAAGCATTACGCCAAAAAGCTATTCGAATATGTACAGGCATTACAAGGTGAAAATCTGTCTCATGAAATTGCAATTTGTGAATCATTAACCGATGTAGACGCAATCTGCTTTTTCAAAGCCGAATCTCGCCTCTTTCTTCTCTTAGCATGTGAAATAGCTTCTGCGAAAATACCACACCAGTATCTAATTGCAACCGGAGAGTCATCATTGCCAGGGATAGGATAAGTGACTAGCCGAGGGTCACAATTCGAATCCACAACACCAACTGTAGGAATTAACATTTTTGCGGCATCTCGAACAGCTACGTGATTAGATCCGATTGGATTCACTGTATTGAGCATAATTATGAGATCAGGGAGTCTGGTAGTTGATCCGTAGAAGTTAGAAGAGTCGGTAAACACCCCACCACCCCATTTTCTACAATAGGAGTATTCTCCTACCATTTTTGCTGTCTTTTCCACCAAGTGCATCATCTAATAAAAATATGAAATCGATAGAGATAGAACAAACTTGCTGATGTTGAATCATAAAGAGAATGATGCCACCACGATAAGCTATGTGAGCTGTAAAATTGAGAGCATCGAAGAGTAATTCTGCAGTCTGCTCAAGGTCAAATATATCAACTCCTTGACGAGTGCCAAAGAGGTAAGGGGTCATGTAGGGGTTGCGAAGAAGTGATTTGTGGCCGAAATGTATACGAGCTTTGAGGAGTTGTTCAACTGATATAATATCTCGAAGACCGAAATAATCGGGGGATTGCAGAGGATCAATTAAGACAGGTGTGATGCTAGAAACAGGAGACGCCGAAGTACTGAGTACCCTTTTTATAAGAGCTATAATTATAAAAAAATATGTCAAGAAATTAAAATCATATAAAAAAACTGAATAGAAACCCACACTTTGATGATCGTAGATAAGATAATCTGGATAATATATTCATTTCGAAGACGACCGAAGTTGTATAGATAATGGTCAGCGACGGTTATTCGTAAATTGGGCAGTAGGTTGGCTAATTATAATAATAAATCCAAAAATGGTCACAAATAATTTTCATTGAAAACTGAAATTTGAAAAATATTTGAACGAAATTAAATATACTTTGATGCATTTACTCATTACTAGTAAATTCTTACTTAATTTTAGTCATAGAAGCTTCTAGTTGTTTAATGGTGTAGCGGATCGCTACTCTAATAAAGCCTGACCGACTCAGAAATCTCTATGGCAGATTCTCCAACATCTAGCTAGACTCTCAGAACAAGCTAAGCTATAGCCCAGCTATAAGGGAAGCAGACGTGTAGCACGGAATACGTTTATTCGGTACGTATATTGATAGCGAAGTGTTAAGTTTGGCAAAGCGATTAGTTATCAGATAACTCTAGCATAATTCGTGTGAACATTAATAGCTAAAATATTTCTGAGTAGGGTTCCATAGCAGGATTTCTATTTGGTCATTTATGATGTGTCCCACAATGGGACGAACTAAATAAACTAAGCTATCGCGTGATGTGAAAACGAAATATTATTTTTTAAAAGATGAACGATTGCAACTTTGGTTCTCATATATTGCCACTTCTAGCAAATTGGTAGAAGACTTGATTCTGACTCCTGATGTGACTGCCCATTAGATTTCGCTAGGCTTCAGTTGACTCAGACCTGGAGGTCGAAGTACACATATTTCAAGGCACTATTAAACCAATATGGCTTATTTGACTAATACCATTCGTTTTAATATTTTTGTCGATAGAAAAATTAAGCAAAATGAACAGATGATATTTTAATGCATTCGAACTGCCAAAATGAACTGAGAAAATGAAATCGAATTTATTAACATTATTTGTCAGTATTTTGTCACCCGTGTTTTCTACTTTTTGTAAAATGGCATGTATATATATACTTATTTCAATATGTACTTTTGACTGACTACCTTAGCTGCCTACCACTGAATTAAGTTGNAGAATAATAGGACTTAAAAAATCGTATCTAATTCGATTCCTATAATTACTAACCAACCCGTGTAATAGTTGATGTGTGAATTATAGTTTCATCGTCCGATTTCTCACGAAGATATCGAAGAAAGCACTTAAATTAATATACTTTATATCAATAACGAAGTAATTAGAGAAGCTAAAATTATATCTGACTCACTAACGCAAATTCAATGACCATTAATAGTGTTTTGACAACTGGTTACTGGAGACACAAGTTGGCTGTTTGTTGAGAAGCACTTTCTTACTTATTAGATTGGGACTAAGAGGATATATAAGTAAATATTAATTTACCTGAAGAAACCCACCGAGGTGTAATCATTTTTTCGCGAAGTTATTTGGCTTATCGGAATCATTAATTTATGTGAATTTATGTGAAGTATCATTAATGTGAAAACACATTGGTCTGTCATTCAAAGTCCCAATTTTCCACATTTAAAACCTGAATTTAATTATTATGTTTAAATTGCATATAAAACTGGAAAAGCTGTTTTTTGATATATTTGGTGATAAGAATACTACTTTAGAATACGCAATAAACGTTGAAAACATGGTGGAATTAAAAGATTGGTAGTGTCTGACTGACTTTATTTTTATTGAAACAATCTTGGTATATTCAGGCTGATCGCGATAGTTTGAAGTCAACTGCCGATTTATAGACTTTTGCCGTATGAGTACACGTTGACCACGTGGAGGTAAGTCTATTGCACACCCCAAACGTATTTGCATTGGCTCAGCCGGAATTTGAACCCGGGGATCTCTCGCACCCTAAGCGAGAATCATACCCCTAGTATCATAAAGTCTGACATTTGAAATAATAATATTATTAATAAACATGATATATTCTGGTAACCAACAGCATCTTTATGAATCTGACAAATATTACCTTTAATTCAGCCAATTATTTGGTTATTTTACATACACAAATGCATTTTAATAACATAGGACGATATGAATTATAGTGAACTTGCATTCTGAAGTTGTAGGTGTTAGAGTCTGTGGAGCGCACAACGTTATCACCCCTTAATAAAGAAATCTCTCGCGCACTCAGACAGACAGGAAAGTTCGGAAAGTAACTTCGCGTAGGGAGTAAGCACGGTCGTGAGTGCGGAGAACGCAGCCAGTCGGAAATCAGTAGTCCTCACTTGGTTTATCAAACCCGATCTGTGCACACACTCGCGCACCATATACACGCATCCCAAATAAACGTGTTCCGTGTGATATGTCGGTTCCTTCTATAGTTTACATAGTTCTGGGATCTTCTCAGACAGGAGAATCTGTCATAAATGTTTCAGAGTAAAGTCAAGACTTATTAGTGCAACAATCCGCTACAGGTCAAACGATTAATCCCAAATTACGATTTTTAGGGCCGAAGATTAATTGTTCCTCTTAGTTCAGCTTTACAAGAAGTTATTTTTTTATTTATTAGTACTTGAGCCAAAATAAGATTTGTAAAAATTTTTAAGCCTCAGTTTTTCATAATATAGTATCTATTGTTCTTGAAAATTTAAAATAGGGGTTTTTCGAACGATTTAGCAAATAATCTTGGAATATTATATTAATTTGCTAGATATTCGATTTTGAAAATCTGTTTGAGGTCCTATAATAATCAAGGCCGTATAATTTATGGATATTTATGATCCTTTGAGATTCTGCGTGATCGAATTATACGAATATCCTATTTCTTTTTTGTAATATACACCCGATGACTTCAAGTCCCTGGTAGTTGCGACAAAACCACGAGCTTACAAAACTAACCACCTGGAACCAATATTAAGGTTCATTTACATCATTTAACTT
Organism: Rodentolepis nana; assembly: GCA_900617975.1. Classification (NCBI taxonomy): domain Eukaryota; kingdom Metazoa; phylum Platyhelminthes; class Cestoda; order Cyclophyllidea; family Hymenolepididae; genus Rodentolepis; species Rodentolepis nana. Next base: position 34,546 of record UZAE01012184.1, read on the forward strand.
CGCACATTTATCTAAAGAGAGCCATTTCCAAATATATGATATTAAACGCCTTTGATGTAGGGTTTAAGATTTTCTTGAAATGGTTAGTCATCTAATTTATAAATAAAATAGTATGTAACTGCTTACCACCACTGACATAACAATACATAGGTGATTAAAAGATGCGAACATACACTGAAGTATGTTGCGGATTACTAAACTAACAAGCCTATGTTTGGAAAGGCTCCTTGAATTAGGTAAGCTTCCGAAAAGCTATAGAGGAAATAGACTTCTGACGCTGAGCACATATCTTTGGGGTGTATCAGATTGAAGACGGAGAACTTAGTCATAATATACACTTTCTGTCATGATAACTACATGTTGGCTTTGGCCATTGATTGGTCGAGAGGTCTAAGACCAAGGTGCGATGACCATTTACTGGATTTCGTCGATGGTTGGTCGAGAAGCCTCTACTTTCGTCATGATAAAGTTGTATTCCCTACAAGTATAGTGTGGGTGAAATGAAATATCACATCCATGAAAATACCTAATTGATAATGTAATTAAAATGAACAGTAATCGAAAAATATGGTGCCCACGGAACGAGAACAATTGGAAAGATTTTCAAAAATTTTCCAGTTAGAAAATATCCAGTTTCTTTACGTCAAAACAATACATTTTATAATTGCCAGGACCTGTCATTTAAGGGTGAAGGTTCTTTCAATAAGCTAATAATTTGTTACCTACTATTTCACAAGCACAATAGAATCGTAAAATGTGAACCGAAGTAAATTAATGATTTAAAGGATGAAGAAAACGTGAAAAGTGAGTACAAATTAGTAAGTCTGTCCGGAACTTTTTGGCAATTCATCAAGAGGAGGTTCAATTAAAATTTTCTGGGACGCATCGTGCTCCAATTTTAATCCTCCATTTATTTTACCATTGTTCTCCTTTAATTTTACTTAAACGCACTTGTTACCTCACGACTATTAAACTGCATTCAACTCAGCAATTTGGAAAACTAACATAAAATTTCTTGAATTTCCAATGTTTTCTTTCAAGTATTATTGTTGTTTGACCAAAGTTTATTTTTGCTTACTTAGAAAATACTATGACCTCATTCCTACAATCATTTAAAACTATTTCGCCTTCCTAAGAATAATACAGGTGTCGATATGATATTACTAAATTAAAATTGATATTATTTTATGAAGTAATAAATAATATATTAAATGCATCAGAAACAATTATTGGCATCATTATTTCAAATTAAAAATGAAATGGAATCTCACGGCTCTGTGGAGTGAAGATGCCGTCTTATAAGGGAGATAAGTTATTAAGATAAGTGTTAACTTTGAAAATTTAAAAATGGAGAGACAAAGGCTTTTGTTTGACTAAGCTCAACTGCCCTGTAGTTGAACAGCTGATGTTGTAAGATGGTGAACTTTTTTTAAGATTCAGCACTCGTTAAAGCGTCCATAGTTTTCATTCAAAATAGGGATCGGGTAAACCAAGATTTTACTGCTACTAATTCTATATCAAATTTTTGCAAGAATATACTTAGCGTGCCCAGTAATAGCGGCGATATTTTTCATGAAACCCGTGGTGATCGTTCTCACTGGCCATTGCTTACTAACTAGTAAAAAAATCAAACAAGTTAGGTAGTTTCAAAGTTGAAACTCCTAGGCTAAAAGGTTCTCTCCTACCCCCCCCCCCCCCCCCCCCCACCCTGCGCAATTTCAGATATAAACTTTGTTTCGGCATCAAATTATACCAAAATTGATGTTTGAAAAATGCGACTATGAAGCCACAAGAGAATTCGAATTCCCGTTCGTGAAAAGGCATATTTTTTATTGTTTCAACAGAAATCAACACCACAAGTAGCCATAAAGGACAAAAAGGAACCTACAGCAATTAGAGTCCAAGAGAAATATTCTATTTTTCAAGATTGAAATCCGCATACATTGCGGTAGAAGTGAAATTTATTGCTTATTTGTTCATTTTTTGCACTTCCGTTTCTGATAGCCTGATTTACATATATCTGATTGTAGAAGAAGGCATACACCAACTTTACTCAATTATGGAAGTTTCGGGGAATGATGTTGCTTCCAATTAGTTCGTATAAGCGATAGCTAGAAAATTGTGCCTTCTGTCTTTAAATACTTAATGAAACTATCATAAAGATAAGATTCCACAAATCTTTTGATTACAATTATAAATTGGTCTAATTATTTCACTCCCATAAAGCAGTCATGAATCAATTGTGAGGTTTTCTAAATGAATTCCATGGTTTTAAAAGCCTAACTCGAGAGGGAGGGATTTTATTTTCAATCGGATCTATTCCTGCATTCCATTCTTCTCTTGTTTATTTCTCTTTATTTAAGACAAATAAAGTGTTTGCCAGTATGTAAGACGATTGTTTGTTTGAGGTTTGGTCTTAAGGAAACATTATCTTACCTTGTGTAAGAGCATTAGTTAATACTAATTTGAAAAAAGTCATTGGGTATGAATTCTATGCCAGGGAAAATTTTCACCGACACTCACTTAGTTTAATCAACTGTTAAATAAACAAATTTTATTTTTTTTCAATGGGAGAAAACATCTGAGCAGGGTGTACAACAAAGTGACTAGAATAGAATCAACAGAAAATAGCTGAATGAAAGAAGGAAACAATTCAGTCAAAAGCTTGCACTATTAGCCTAAAAAAAAACAAACAACAACTTGAGCCGGAGTCAAGCAATTATAGTTCACGTGCTTCAGATGGAAAAATGACATTTTATGCACCCTATTCACGCCACTTTAAACATTATTCACATAACTCCTGCCGAGTAGCCGCACATTCAAGATATCTAAGCGCAATTAGTAAATTGATAAATGAGGACGAATGAAGCTCGTGCTTACATTTCTTTCAGAGAAGAAATACACTCAATTTGCATGTGAATGCACACCTTTCGAACTTTTATTAAAATTATATTGATTTATCTGTGTTTACTCTTACTCAAGCGATGTTTGAAGTTCTGTGAATATCTATCTTTGGAATTGGATTGAGTTAGAGTTTCGAATGAGGATAAATGAACTTAGAAGTTCCCGATACTCAGTAAGTGAAAACAAAATGTAAATGGCTACTTCAAAATTATTTATTTATTCTCAAACCTGGCTTATTTTTTTAATTCTCCTGGTTCCAGTTCCAACTACAGCCAGTACATTATAACTACGAATTTCATACCTTGTTTATTTAAGTTTAAAACATGTTTCCTGATGAATCTTTACATCTTCATCTTGGGGTGTGCGGTAGACTTACTTCCACGTGGTAAAATACGGGGTGTGCGATAGACTTACCTCCGTGATATATTTAATGAATGGGGTGTGCGATAGACTTACCTCCACGTTGTGCGAAATAGCAATGTGGGGTGTGCGGTAGACTTACTTCCACGTGGTACACCCTGGGCAACGTATACTCATACGGCAAAAATGTCTATTAACTGGCAGTTGACTTCTGACATCAAACTACTATGACCCAACTATCTCATATTCGTCCCCTTTCACAGTACTCACCTCACCTTTTTTCTACCTTTTATCTGTGTCTCCCTTTTACGTCTTTGAAACACTCTTCTGTCCCCCTCCCCCACTCCACCCTCTCGACTTTTTTCCACCTAGATTTTCCTTCCCCTCTGTGAAGCCTGATGTCAGCTTAAGGGCTAATGATAACTATCAAAACGCTTGGCATTTGATATAAATACATCTTCATCTCTGTAGTTCAGATTTCACCATATCCGGTAAGCCTAATCTATTCTAATAAAACACAGACGTTTAATATACTGGCAAGGATTTTGCCTTCACTATTTCAATTCAGAGAAACCATAATTATCATTCTTAAAAAGAGCGTTTTTTCAAGAGTTGGCATAGCTGAGGTCGCATTCAGTTGCACGACTTTATTCTTAATCAATCAATAAATAAATAAAAGTGATAGAAACCGGCAATTAAGGCAACCCGATTCTTAGAATTTCATTTTAAGTAACCTAATATAATGCGGAAAAATGCAAGGTATTAAATTATATATATATATATATATATATATATATATATATCCAACTTTGAAACATTTAAGCAATTTCTCATGCGCAAGGGGGGAGGGGGGAGGGGGTGGGTGTCGAATTGCATGTGAACTACAATTGTTTAAAGGGAAAAGTGGATATTATAGGAATATATACCACTAAGCTGCAGTATTCACCTAACGCGAAAATGCAGTATAATCTTGATTGTGATGAATGCTTGGCTGAATGGAAGGTAAACTCAATAGACATGTCGCGTCTGTGTGAGATGCAGCAAATCCCGCTATAAATCTAAAAATCCCCTTTTCAATCCACCAGTTCCGCCTCTAAAATGTTAGTATTCACACAATCATTAATATAACAAAATTTTGCAATTAAATCTTACCAACTGATGCCCAACTCAATCACAAATGCCAACTTTACTACTAAATCAGTTCTTGAATTAGGTTTAACTGATGAGCCACACTTGGCACTATTGCGATTACTTAATTACACTCCAAATCGCAAAATTACATTTCTTCAATTAATGGTTGTTTGACAATTTTTGACGTCATTTCATGAATAATGTGCTTCGGCTCATTGTTAACGCTATTGTAAGATGTATTTATTGATCGTTTTCAAGCTAATTTTAAACTCAGGAAATCCTCAGCTCTCTACTTAAAAGTTTATTCACCATCAACATCACCGGTTTCAAATTGAATATTTTAAGGAAAAAATTGACATAAACAGACAATATGTCTTTTTCAGTTCTTTAAAGTTCCCAAAGCGTGAAATAAATCAAACTAATTCCAATTGTTCGTAAATTGCCAAAATCCATTTGGCAAACTGATCAACTTCGAAAATACTCTACCGCATCGTTTTTTCGAGGACATTTGTCAAGGAAAAAGTTGTGCATTACAATTTTTGCAAGGTAGTGGAATATTTTGCCAATAATTTGTTCAGTTATTTATTTAGTTGAGTGATGCAATAATGTGAAAATCAACAGAAGCTAAAAGTAAGTAAACATATGACCTGATAGACCCTTCTTATTTTGTCAGCCCGTCATAACCTTGTGGGACACGTCATCGCATGTCTGCACGCCAGTATTGGGAGGTGCGGCCGTACAAAACTCTGTGTGCAGCCACCCTACAAACAGTGGCCAATCATTAACCTCTGTTTGTTTAACCTAATCCCCCATCCTGATCATGAGTAGCTCCCTGGGTGTACACACTTTATCCGCAATGTACGTACTGAATAAACGTGCTCCGTGCTACACGTCTGTTTCCTTTATAGCTGGGCTATAGCTTAGCTAGTTCTGGGAGTCTAGCTAGCTGTGGGAGAATCTGCCATAGAGATTTCTGAATCAGTCAGGCTTTACTAGCGTAGCAATCCGCTACAACCTAATCAGCTAGCAAGTCACGGAGCCTGGTAAAACATTATTTATTTATATCAAATGTCAGGCGTTTTGATAGTTATAATTGGCCTTTAAGGTGACTTCGGGCATCACAGAGGGGAGAAACATCAAAGCCAGAGAAAGCCGAGAGGGAGAGCAGAAGAGTGGAAATGGTCGAGTATGACATATAGTGGGACCCTTGTAGCTTGAGGTTAAAAGTCAACTGCCGGTTAATAGACTTTTGTGCCGTATGAGTATACTTTGCCCAGGGTGCATCACGTGGAGGTAAGTCTATCGCGTACCCCGTGATAAAAACATGAGTAAGTTCCAAAAAAACATAGATTCAGAACTATTCCTTTTCTCCCCAGCATGAGATTGAGATAGGTATGATTACGAAATCTGCTACATTTAAAGCTCAACCTGGTAATCCTTTTCGTAGTTAGTGATGTAGCGCAACTTACTCCGCTAGATTATCTCCAAGCTCACTATCTCTCCCCTAATACACATTATAAAGACCTCATTGTATACTTGATTGGATAAAATTTCAAATGAGAAAGAGCAAACAACCATCAGTCTTAATGAGAGTGAATAACTGTTCCCCAGCATGTGCAGTCATATGTTGCTTACCCTGGAATATCCTGCGAAAATGCTATTCAGTTTAGTACAGTAAGTAAGTTAACAAGAGTTTTAATAGCTACAGCATCGAAAATTAGTATTTGATTATCTTATTGAAGGCACTCAATGACCATTAAAATTCGTAATCGAATTTTCATATTCTTGTTTAGTGGCTTTTATTGCAAAAAGACTAATTGTTAATCCACTTAAGTTCATAATTTGACAGTGGGGTGTGCGATAGGCTTACCTCCACGTGGTGCACCCTGGGCAACATATACTCATACGGCAAAAAAAGTCTCGATGCCATATTGGAATATTTTCACAGTACTCACCTCACCTTTGTTCTACCTTTGTGTGTGTCTCTTACATCTTTGAAACACTCTTCTGCCCCCCACCCCTCAACTTTTTTCACTTTGATGTTCCTTCCCCTCTGTGAAGCCTGAAGTCAACTAAAGGGCTAATGATAACCATCAAGACGCCTGCCATTTGATGTAAATAATTTGACAGTCGATTGCAAACATTTATAACATGCCCAAAAGAACATAGAATTCATTGCGATTTAGTGCATTATTTCATAACATTTGGGATTATTCACTCTCTTACTTCGCTCTAAAGACCCATTTATTTTACTGCGTTGGCACTTCAATTTCAAAGCGAAAAATTTCATTATTCTTGAATTATCTTGAAATTATAATAGAACTGCGTTGCTTATTTCCTTTAAGTCTTGACTGAAGAATGAAAGATTATCATTTAAATGTAACGTGGATACATTAAAAAAAGAATTGCAGAGAAAGCAGAAGTTGTCAAGAAGAAACATTAATTTTTTTTGATTCGTTTAAGTTGTTGATTTTGATAAAAGTGGACCTTGATAGCCATTTCTTATCTTGATTAGTAAATAATCATTTAATTGGCAAATTAATAAAGGTAAACGTCCTTTCTGAGAAGGAGATTGGTTATTTAGGACCTTTGGCGATTTTCAAACGAAAAGGTAAAATGAATAAAAAGAATCGTCTTGTTTAAAAAGGATCTAATGGCTACTTTCTCAAAATTTTGCATGGATGATTCTTTATTATTTCTGGTAAAAAATAATAAATTATTGTTACTTTGGTTGAGATCATTTAAGGGAGTTAAAGACAGATTTGGTTAAGGGATAAACTCTTTAATCAAAATATTATTTTCATCAGAACTATAAATCTTCGTAATGAGATTGAATTAAATTTGTTTTGTTTTTTCCCAATCTAAGATCTTCGCTAAATCAACACTTATTGTTCCTGGAAAATAAGTCTCTCAACCTCAAAGTTGTTGCTCGGGCCATAATGGTAATTGGAGTGTTCAACCACTGACGCAACCACAAGATTCCGTACCTAACCATCACGCACCTTCAAGTAATTAACTCAATTAAGTGGCGCTCGGGAGGAACCATTGGTTTGGTTCAATTTCTAGAGTACTGCCCCGACCCATTCCTCCTGCTTATGCCATCTCCACTCTGTGAAATAAACAAATACCCCGCGTAAACAAGCAAACATCAACACATTTAGCTTTCTACTGTCACTTACTTATCTGCCAACAAGCCTTACTTATCACCTCCGGTCTTTTCTCGATATTCTGTTGTTGTAGGGATATTGGAAAATACTTGCCAATTGTAGGAGGTCAACTATAATGAGGTTACAGTGTTTAAATGCAATCAGATATTGACAGATTAAATTGGTAAATTAAAACGATTGATATCGATTGGTAATAATGCATTTCGTATCTTGTTGCTGATAAGATTCCACATTACCCTTCAGCTATGTTTTAAAAGGTCATTCCAATTAGAGGTTATTAGGAATATTAGCTTATTTAATATGCTAACTATATTTTCAATGAGTAATTTTCTAAAAAAGTAATTAGGGTTAAGCACCATTTAGACCATGAGTTGTAGCTCTGAGCTTGCTCAATTGCGTTCAAATTGTTAGGAGGTCCTTGTATTTTAATATTTTTTAAGTAAAATTATTTTTTAGAGTTTGCAAACAGCGCGTAAACAGCAATCGAGTATTTAATTGATTATTTTAATAACAATGAAGCTGTAGTAAAGCCTGACTGACTCAGAAATCTCTGTGGCAGATTCTCCTACATCTAGCTAGACTCCCAGAACCAGCTAAGCTATAGCCCAGCAATGAAAGGAAACGGGCGTGTAGCACGGAGCACGTTTATTCAGTACGAGTATTACGGATCAACGTAGGGGGCTTATTCATGATCAGGATGGCGGATTAGGTTAAACAAACAGAGGTTAATGATTGGCCACTGTTTGTAGGGTGGGGATTAGGTTAAACAGAGGTTAATGATTGGCCACTGTTTGTAGGGTGGCTGCACACAGAGTTGTACGGCCGCACCTCCCAATTCTGGCGTGCAGGCATGCAATGACGCACTAAGCGATGACGTGTCCTACAAGGCGCATAACCAAGTCCTACTGATGAAATTAGACAACACCCTATTTTTCTTGGTACTCAAATAAAAATTTGCTCTAGCATATCAAGTTGAAATATCTTCTATCATGGGAAACAACGAATGAATTCTTTAGTTATTTAAGAAGTTTTATCCTATTGCAAATTTTCATTACATAAGCAGTTTTATATCGACATATTAAACTTTCGCAATGATAGAATAAAAAAGTAGGCATTAAATTTTCTCTAAATGAAAGATAAAAACAAAACTCTCATGGGGTTCTCAGGTCAAAATTTCATTATCAGAATCCACGTGGCACGCTTTTAAATGAAATTAAACCTCAAGAACCGTGCATATGAACTGAACCGACTCCGGGGCAGAAGTTAGGACTAAGTACCTGAAAATTGTTCCTTTTTCCTGCTACGAAGTAGCATTGCATGCAATGATGTAATTCACTAACTTGATAACCAGATGAATTTCAACTTAAAATTGTTTTTCTTAACATTCTGAGACCAGTTTGCATATCACCTTATTTTTTTGCTCCATTTCAGGGCTAAAATATTCAAGCGCTGCCACTTTTGATGGCTTGATAAGCCAGTTCTTTCAAGAGTGTGAAACTGTTAGTGTTGTCCGCCAAATATTTCCCATCAAATTTGATCATTAATGAGATTTACTTCTCAGTTCCTTCAGATAGGGAAATACCTCTTTACTGCTCCCAAATATGTGCGCCTAATTAGTAGTAGTTAAAGTAGATTACTCTACCATGATGCGTAAATGCGAACAAACGTTAGGACAAATTATACGATAATGTGTTGACTTCTACATAATTATTATCATTTTTAAGAACTCCACTTTCTAAGAGGAATATTCAGTAGTTACCACCCTGCATATTTCGAATATCATTCCCCATGTTTTCATTTATGCTAATAAATAGGAGATGAGGATTTTCGCCTCATATAAATATGTTGAAAATTTTTTTTCATGGAAAGGTGGATATAATCGAGACAGTATGGGCATTTGATTGCCAATAGAAATTTAGTTGAAGGAAATATACAGTTATACAAATAATGATCGATTATTAGGCATTTGGAGTCGTCACATTGAGCCAGTCAACTCCTATTAAAGCATTTATTCTACCTGTGTTTCGTGGTTATACCTCCGCATTTATTATTTTGGCAAACAAATCTAACCCCTCATTTTCTGGTCTTCATTCACACCGTTGTCTCTCTTCCTCTCTTATAATATCGTAAGTATCAAATCCGCTAGTTGTTCAAACCAAAATAGTAGTCCTCTAATGTTATTGAAGGGGGTTTAAATCCTTCAGGAAAGACGTCAGATTTCAAAAGGTTTAGATTTCACCAAACTCATTCATACTCTTAGAGTAGTTTTATCTGTTAGCATTAGCACCATTTTATGCATGAGCACGCGATTAGCAATATATCAGCGTAAATTATTGCCTGTCACATCCATATTCCCTGTGAAATTTGGATTTATAAACCAACTTTTCACAGTATTTACAATTAACCACAGATGCCTTTATTATACCCAATTTCCTGGTTTGAGGTATGCATTCACGAGACATATATACAGGATTTTGCCATAAAAATGTCATTCATTCGCAGATGAATTTTAATTAGACATATCCAGGGTAACGTACCTTCAGATAGATCATGCGCAGTGCTCATGATTGACTCTACATTAAAGTGTTTTTCATCTCTGTTCTGTCTTTAACCCCTGATAAAATTTTGTTCTCCTCGCAGATGAGGGAAGGAACACTAAATTTGCAAAAAGTGGTGAGGAGGAAGAGAATAGTGATTCATAGATGTAAAAATACAGACAGACACAAAGGTAGAGTAAAAGGTAACGTGAGTACTATGGAAGTTGTCAAATATGACATACAGTGGGGTCATGGTGGTTTGAAGTCAGAAGTCAACTGCCTGTTTATTGTCCGTCTTGTCGTATAAGTATACGTTGCTCAGGGTGCACCACGTGTAGATACATCTATCGCACACTCACATGAGTAATTGTAGAAATTAATAATTAACTTATGAAGGCAAGGTTTTGTTTGAATTAAATGTATTTCAAAGTCAATTTTTAAGTTTTGGGAAAATATTGGACTTTATTCATGCCAAACGCAATGCCTACTTTTTCTTCTCCTTTCCACCAGATCAAAAACCACGTCTCTGATCAAGTATTCTATCTATATTGTGCATCTGATCAGTTAGCCTTTTCCATTCTACATTGATTTCTCTGCATGATGTGCATCTCTCGTCGGCACTATCAACTGGAAAACCGGACATTCACGCAAACAATCTAATGAGTAAGGCAAACATCCCACAACAATCGCTGCTGAAATTGTCTGATCAGATTGTTTTATTATGAATACAATTACTACTTCCAAACATTTAGTTAAATGTAAGTTTGGTTTGAGCCTAGTTTGAGAGGTAACGAATTGGAAGCTGATTCAGGTAACAGTTTTCATTTAAAATACTCGGAATCTGGAATGATGAAAGTGTTTGGGCTAGATCTCAGCCAGTCTATAATATTACATTAAATCTAGTAATAGTAATCGAACCAACATGCCATAATGTATTTCAAATTATTATATTATTATTATATGTTCAAGCAATAAATTCGTATAGAAATATGTTTTTAGTAATCTTGAATTTACAAAATTAGTCAACTCTGTTCCTTATCTTCGCTGATTTTGCAAATTTCCGTTTATTTTTTTGCGCGAACATCATTATTGACGATCATTTAAAATGAAAATATTTACGTCAGAGGGGATTAATCCTTTTATAACTTCCAGGTCATACAAATAAAGATATATTTATGCTTGGTTGCTTGCAAAATTTCATGTGCGTCACGTTGAAATTTTTACTTAAGATCTAGCGTCACGTGCGCTGATAATGAAAACTCAATGTCCTTTTACTCAATATGTAGTTAAGTTAATTTAAGATTTTATTATCTAATCTCTAACCTGATTTGTTTTTTTCGTATTAAATTTTATTTATTTATGTTAATTTATATTATATTTTTCGAAAAGAATTGAACTGGTTTGATTAACCAATCGTCTATATTTCATTAGAACCTGTTCTAGAAGAATATACTGAGTCGTAAAGTTCGTGTTACTCAAAATTCGAAGATTGCACTTTTAAGAATCATTTAATATACTTTTCTAATCAATATTACTAAACTCCTATTTGTGAGTCTTCATACTGCTTAATGGTAGTAAATGAAACCATCTAAACAATTTTACTTAATTATGGTTGACTGTAGCTTGCGGGAACACAACTTAAGCATAACTCAATTAGACACCTCCCTCATCCAATCAAAGGCTAAAGTCAGGATGACCAATGAATCATCTAAGACAGTACGCGATTAGCCGACCAATCAATGTCCCAAGTTATAAAGTGATTATCGTGACAGAAAGTACATATTACTAAGTTCTCCGTCCGTAATCGGCCACTTCCCAAATAAATATGTTTCACGTCATAAGTCTGTTTCCTCTATAGCTTTTCGGTAGCTTAGCTAATTCTGGGAGCCTTTCCGAACATAGGAGAATCTGCTATAGAAATTACTGAGTATAATTAAGGCTTATTAGTGTAGCAATCCACTACAGGCTCTACTTTGGCTAAACAGACATTTGCGTTTTTTCGTTTCTGCCAAATAACTTTTTGTGGATTTCAAAAACTATTTCTAGGATTCAACTACAATAATAATAATATTAACAATAACTTACCAAGCACTCTTGTTAATTTCGATTTGCTTAATGTTGAACGCGAGTGAATTTCATTAGCTTTAATAGAATAAAGATGAATTGAATATATTTAACGTTAATGCTTGCAATAAAATGTACTTTTCCATTATGAAATCATCTTGAAAACAGCAATTTCATTCTATTCAAAGAGAGTGATTCAAACCACCAAGACTTAATAAATACGTTTTCACTGCTCGAGTGCAATTTTGACTCTTGGAACTGAATTCCCATCTAATCCGAAAAACGCTCATCCCCTTTGACAAAAAGAAGTGGCTAAATAAGTCCTTTCTGTCCCACAACAACAGCTATCATTCTGTGCGTGCTCTTTTTTAGCTCCTTTGATCGGGTTACAAAATGTATCCCCCCCCCTCCTCGCAATGCCTTTCCCAATCTGAATAATTCCTCGAATTGCCATGCACCGAAAATTTTGGAACAAGTTTGCCATATTATCAAATTCCTTGTCCTGGTTTTATGCATTCAATTTGTGCTTTAATGAAATTACTACAGTATGTGAAAGTTGGGTTTGCCTACTATAACTAATTAGAGTGAAAACTGTGGAGGCTATCATTAAGTAAAGGTGTGATCAGGCACGGCTACTGCGAAGGTTCTTTCAATTGAGTTATAGCCCCACTCTGAATAGCAACTTTTAAAAGAATGAAGACATTGCTCTCATTTGAAACGTGTGATTAAATCACACTTATCAGTGTTGTGGTGGTACTAAAAAGCATCGTTTAACGATTTTTACTGCTTAATTAGTAAGTGATCGAAAAATCAAATCCTTTCAAAGGTCTAATGACCATTCGGGGTGCAAGCAAGTGTCGAGTCATGGGCACTCCATGAACAGGGAAACTGATCTTTTGAGATCAAGGATGGTGAAGGATCAGTGCGGATATAAGTACATGGATTGACCTATAGGTATTGATAAATTCTCACTTAAATATCGGGCCCCTTATTAAAAACCCCCAAGAGAATTTTGCTTTTAAAGTTGCAAGCTCGTAAACGTTTTGCTTTAATATTTATTTTTTCAATTGAATTAGCTTTATGGAATATATATAATAGCAATTTTTACCTCAAGCGTGACTTGAAATAATTTCACGGTCAATTTTCCTTATGTATCTCCAATTTGGATTCATATAACTATACAAAGCTATCTTTTTAGAACAAAGTCCATACTTCTCCTGCGACATCTCAAACATCTCATTTTAACTTCACATTAATTTTTTTCATTTTCAAATTATTACCAAAATACCACTTTTATTGTGAATTCAATATTAGTTAGTCTGTAATACTTTCTATCCAGTTTATAAAATCGCATTATTTTCAACACTAACACTTGGAAACTTTTAATATACCACCTTCCCAATTTCAAAATAATATTTCGGAGGTTAAGATAATTATTATTGATAAAATTATTAAATGATTAGTATACAAATATGCATCGGTATAAATGCTCAGACATGGGGAATGATACAGAAAAGATTAAATGCTCACATGAAATGGAATAATAAAACACAGGAGCATACGTTTTTTCAAACAAAAGCTTCATCACTACGTCTGAGGAACTGAGGCATATGAGCGGATATTCGTTCCCTCAAGCTTTTTCTGCCAGTAGATTCTTCTGATCCTGAGCTAACAGATGAATTACTGCGGGTGTAGGCCGCCCATCGTTTTGCCTGAACTCTCACCAACTTTGCAAAGTCAACAAATAATTCCGTGACGCCTTGACCACTTAAAGCAATTGTGGGACTGATAAGATAAGGATTTCTGATGGGAGAAAGGCTTCTTAGGCTCAGGAGTTCTTCCAGCTGGCTAACTGAGAGGGCGTCTGCAAGGTCCTGTTTATTTGCAACGAGAGCAACTGGGACTCCTGCTAGATTAGGATCTCGGATGAGAGCTTGGAGACAAGAACGTGCCTCCTGAATACGACACACGTCTGCCGAGTCAACCACAAAGACAAGGCCTGCAATGCCTTGAAGGTATTGACGCCAAATAAGTCTGAGTGATTCCTGACCTCCAAGGTCCCATACCACAAAGGATACTCGTGTTCCTGGAATATGAACCTCATCCACATTGAAACCGATGGTTGGTTTAACTGTGGTATTATTTCCAAGGTTCATACTGCAGAGGATTGTAGACTTTCCTGCGGCATCAAGACCAAGCATCACAATACGTTGTGGTTCACTGTAAGGTCGCAATTTGCATGCCGATTCAAGTACATTGCCCATTGTGAGAAACGTTTTTGAGCTCAGATTAATCAAAATGAGGTTTATACTTGGGGCTCTGCTTATATACGCAGTGCTGACAAGGCCATGTTTTGATTGGCTAGTGGAATCACGCTAAAGGTACGTGCTCTTCACTAGTGGGTGGAAAGCGCCAATTGTGATTTCGATTAAGTTTTTATATGTAAAAATACATTGAGCTCTTGTACTTGACTGTTGAGAGATTCCAAAAAAATTAAGAGCGTTACATGCTTTAACTGGGTCCAGTTTAAGGATTGCATATTTAAATGTGTAAGCTTTAAGAACCAAAAATAGTTGTTGTGTTCACGTCATTTTAAGGGAATAAAGCAGAAAGTTGAACAAAAGAATCTTGAAGTACTGTTTGCATAGTATTTCGTAATTAAGATAACTCGGTGCATTGCACCTTTATTTCATCTTTGAAACTTCGTGTTGTTTTAAACATTTTCTACACCATCAAATGTTCTCGAAACTCATTTAGTTTACTCCTTCAGAATTCGAAAGGCTATTGTTTAAACTTTTCTAAAAAATTAATTCATTAACAAATCGATTTCATTTTTTTTAAACAGTCATATTTAACTGAGGTGGTAGTGATAATATTTAAAATAACAGTTTAACCATGAGAAGAAACTTATCTTTGAGACGTGGTGTGTGCGATAGACTTACCTCCACGTGGTGCACTCTGGGTAACGTAAATTCATACGGCATAAAAGTCTATAAACTGGCAGTTGAATTCTGACTTTAAACTACCATGACCCGACTGTATGTCATATTCGGTCCCTTCCTCCGTACTCAACTTACCTTTTCTCTGCCTTTATGTCTGTCTGACCATTTCACATCTGTTAATCATTATTCTGTCCCCCCCCCCTCTCGACTTTTGTCACTTTGATGTTCATCCTCCTCTCTGTGAAGCCCGAAATCAACTAAAGGGCTTATGATAGCTATCAAAACGCCTGAAATTTAAAATAAATAAATCTTCGAGAAGTATTTCGTATCCATGATGTCGCCAATTGCAAGTTTATTCTTAGCCAAAATACCGCATATAAGAAATGACTTCGACAGAGGATTCGTAATTTCATAAAATTTGTAAAATTGACGCCTCCGTTAGAGATATTCCTATCTTGAGATATATATGAGTGCTTTGAGACTTCGCTTTAAAGGTGAATGAGTGACAACTAGGTTTGATTTTTTTCTCAAATAAAGGTCTGTATTTTTTTAATTTATCAAGCCCTCTAGGAGGAGAATTCACATTACTTCACATGGACTGAGAGAAATTTAGGGTCCGTTTTATTTATTAATTCCGCATTCCGTAGACCAGTTCAAATCCAGGTAATAACATGACGAAATGAAGTTCTTCTACGTATGGTTAATTTGTCTTGTCATATATGAAGTAATCAGAGTATTTCCTAGCTATCACTTTCCTTTACTAATTATCCGTTAAAAACATGCAAGATGCTTGTTTATACGTATTAACACTATCGAACTTTTTTTGAATTTGAAATACATTAGATATGATAATCTAGAGTAGTAAACCTAAGTTCGAAGTTCTAGTTGCCAATAGGGAACGCTAACCATAAACACCGCAGCAAAATTAACCACACCGAAAAATTGGATAGTAGCGTCAGCTTCGCTTTTTGTGCAAGAAGGTTATTAGCTAAAATGGGCTAAGCTCGTCGAAATGGAAACCGTGACACTCATGATTGGAGGTAACAACAGTCATAGGATTTGTAATTTCACTTTGATAGCCTTCTTTCCAGCTTTCGACCGAATGGATGATGTTTTAGATGTCATTTGAATGGAGATTGTAGGAGAATTAGAATTATCGTATAACAACTGTTTCGATGATTTTTATCAAAGTGCAGAGAAAAGAAATAGAAAGTGGTGTGAATACTTAACTTGCAAGGTTAATATGAAATCCTTGTCATGTACAAAAGCTGTAAAAGTGTGTACGTTAGATAGGATAGGGTCACTAATGATGTGTTTTTCCAAAAATGAGCAGTTTGAAATCAGATTAGGTAATTTAATTAAGAACACAAATATGAAACTGGCAAAAAATAAAGTCTCGTGGCAAGAAGAGATTATGTACGTCTGAGAGAGAAAGGCGGCCTTGCGCTGATGTTGTTTCATCCTCATTTGTTTCATCCACTTCAATCCACTGTACTTGCTGTGGCTTTTAAATGCAGTTTATTTTGACTTATTTATTGCGCGTGAGGTTACGTTCAAGAAGTGGGAAGACATGACGGTATACCCTTAGCAAATGCGGTGATCACAGCGTAATAACTTTTTTATGCTTTGTTAAAAATAGACTCGCACATTTCATCAGCAGTTATAAACTAGAAGTAATAAGGAGTTAATTATTTAAAGCCCACTGCGTCAGTCTGGAAAGGAGAAACGAAACTTAACGATTTTATATGTTAATTCTATGTGTTTGCACTATTCAGATCTTTAGGACATCAAAGACATTTCAATGGAGAAATAAATGCTACACAGCCTGAAACTTGCATAGCTGTTAGACTAACATAATAAACAATCAAAAAATTTTAAAGCAAATATATGAAGCCATTTGAAATTTTTTAATATGATGTTAAAATTTTATTCATAAGATTATGTTGTTCTTGGTGAATGAATTTACCAGTTGAATCCCGACAGCTTGCCACCTATAGGTAGAAATTTAAAGGCTGCACTTGCAAACATTTTCTATTTGAGATTATAATTGCATTAACATCATTTGAACGCTATGTAATTGATTGAAAAGTTTATACTAAATTTGCTAAAAATAAATTTTGGCCTTGTAAGGACTTTGTGTTACAAGTACAGTATTTGATTAATTGAAGGTTGGAATTTGTGACTATCAAATTCGTATGAAATTCTGCGCATTATGAATCCTGCGTTTGTCCTACTCATTGATGGGCTATCGATGTGGAAACAGTCGGCATTGCGAATTTTCGAGTAGGATCAACTAAGATTGCCAACGAAATCGTCCCATTGCATTCATTTGACCAGGGTTTGGATTGTTCTCCTCTCTACTTATATAAAGCAGTAGGCGATACCGCAGCCATTGGTAGGTGTGGCTGAGATGCAGGCATAGGCATATTGAAGGCGTGTGTGTGTGCAAGTCGGTGTGTGTGCACGTGTCGGCATAGGGGTCGGGCTACTTCGTTACCATACAAAACCTTGCGGATTTGTCAACTGTTGCCTGCCCTGCGATCCGGCATTTTACGCTCATTCATAGACCCCACTTCTCATCTGATATGAATAGATGGGAGATCGGAGAAGGCTGATGTTAATGCAATGAGATTTGGACAAGAAGAAGCAAACCTCAATTAATCATATCGATGAGGCATAAGTGACAATGGTGCTTTACTACTCACCACTGAAAATTCAATGTTACTGAGGTTTGAATTTTCTCCATAAAGGGCATTGCAAGGATTACAGGCCTCTAGAAGTTGACTACCGGTCAGTGAAGTGAAAGGGTGACAGCATGTGGTCTTTCGCAATGGCATATTAAACTTCCCACCTTGGTGTTGCGTCTTCCTTAATTTCACAAAACTGTCTTACAAGAAGCCTTTAAATCTCTTGAAGATTTTCTGACAAAAGGGTTTTCTAGAAATCTCTTGAAGATTTTCTGACAAAAGGGTTTTTCTTTTGCTTGTGCCAAACTGTCTTACTTGTTTCTTTATATCTCTTGAAGAGTCAACAAAAGGGTTTTTCTTTTGCTTGTGGGAATAGAACCTCGTAGGGTTTTTCTTTTGCTTGTGGGAATAGAATCTCGCAAAGGTTTCTTTTGCTTGTGGGAATAGAACTTCGCAAAGCAGTTAATTTTGCTTGTGGGAATAGAACCTCGCAAAGCAGTTAGCTACTGCTTGTGGGAATAGAACCTCGCAAAGTAGTTAGCTATTTTTTGTGGGAATAGAACTTTATGGGAATAGAACCTCGCAAAGCAGTTAGCTATTTCGTTAGGTAAGCAATTTGCTGTTTAAGCGTATTGGTTCTTTTTTGTGTGTTTTAAAGCGTATTGGTTCTTTCTTGGGTCTTTCCAATTTGCTGTTTAAACGTATTGGTTCTTTCTTGGGTCTTTCCTTGTTGTTTTTGAGGTTACCCAGGAATTTGAAAGTGCGTTGGATATCACTTTGATAGTTTATATTAGAGATGAACTTGTCGAAGGAAGTAGGTTTTGCTTGTAAGATGGCTTGCCTTAAGACAGCTGACTGTCGACTCCAGGCTTGTACGTCTTCCATTCTTCCCGTCTGATCGGCAGTGTTGCGAAGGGCGTCCCTCTTTCTTTTCAGTTCCTCATGGTGCGGCGTCCCGCTTTCTTTTCAGTTCCTCAAGGTGTTTTGACTCCGTTCTTCCAGTCAGATCAGCAGTGTTGCGAAGGGCGTTTGTTCTTCCAGTCTGATCAGCAGTGTTGCGAAGGGCGTCGCGCTTCCAGTCTGATCAGCAGTGTTGCAAAGAGCGTCCCTCCCAGTCTGATCAGCAGTGTTGCGAAGGGCGTCCCTCTTACACAGTTCCTCATGGTGTTTAGACCAAAACACTCGATAGTGTCTAGTCTTGCCTCGGGGAATAGTTTTCTTTGGACAACTAATCATAATATTCGAGATATCGGTAGTTTTCTTTGCACATCTGATCATAATATTCATGATATGATCGTCAGGATGTTGGTTGAAGTTGAGGGGACTTGTGTTAAGTCCATTGTCTAAAAGGTTAGTGAATCTAGACCAGTCAGGTTCTTGAAGTTCCATGATAGCTTAGTTGGCACTTTCATTGTCTTTTGAAGGTTCCATGATAGCTTAGTTGGCACTTTCCTTGTCATGCTTATGCCCCATGATAACTTAGTTGGCACTTTCCTTGTCATGCTTTTGCTGCTGATGGTAATACTAGCAATGACTGGTTTTTGACCAGAACTAGGATCGTCAATTATTTTTCGGCGTGTGACCAGAACCAGGATCGTCAATTATTTTGCGGCTAATATGCGTACTGATGTCGCTTGAAACCAGGAGTAAGTCAGGAGTTGTTCTGGTTCCATTGTAATGCAAATATGTGGCCGGATCCTCATTGCTATAAATAAGTTCCAGAGGGTTGCTTTTTAGTATGTCTTCTATTTCTTTTCCAGCTATGTTTGTATCCTTGTAGCCCCATCTGAGAGTGGGCGTTGAAGTCTCCTAATACTATAGTTTTGTGTGATTCCAGCTATGTTTGTATCTTGTAGCCCCATCTTGTGGAGTGGGCGTTGAAATCTCCTAATACTATAGTTTTGTGTGAGAAGTCCAGCTATGTTTGTATCCTTGTAGCCCCATCTGGTGGAATGGGCGTTGAAGTCTCCTAATACTACAGTTTTGTGTGAGATGTTCATAAAGTCAGAGTTTGGACAATTCTTTGGTGG
>UZAE01012185.1:0-54257 GCA_900617975.1 Rodentolepis nana
ATTAGAAACCTTGGCTGAGACAACTGTTCAGATATGCAAAAATGGCACAATTGACGGCCGAAATACTAATGCCACCTACGAGACCCCAATTGTCAATTTTTCAAATGCTATCACTAAATGGTTTCAGAGCGTAGAAGATTACGACACCTATCTTAACGCTTGTAACGAGGGTCAAATTTGCCAATACTTCATGATCGTGAGTTAGTTTGACGCCTAATTATGATGTATATTCAATGATGCATAAATAATTTCTGAATTAGATGATTTGGGCCCCTTCCTACAAATTTGGGGGTGAATTTGAACAATGTGATGGACATTTTCCAAATTTGCAGTCTCCTATATATCTGTATGTTTGTAAGTATCAAATCCCGTAAGTTTCCATCAAATAATTCAATGCCAAATAAAATTTATTTCTCTAAAATGTTGAAACTATAAACATTGCCATTTTAGCGCTGATCTCGAGGCATGTGCATCGTATGAAAATGGTACGAGTTGCAGTAACTGTCCAACAGGAATCCAATGCAATGACAAATTGTGCCTTCCTCAGAACTAGACAGGACAAAGTGCAGAACTGTGAGTGAATAAGCCGATAGCACTTATATGTTACTTTAAAATTAAATAATTTAATAGTATAGACTTTATTAGTATGTTTCATTCCTAATGCAATTCTGTTACTTTTGTTTTGTCAGCGATTGCTTAATCTCTATGATTATTTTTAAAGATTTATCGTGGAAAAACGTAAATTGCTTATATATATATATATATATATATATATATATATGTATATATATATTTGCCACAGGTTATTCTAGCTCACCAAACGCAATTGGCATTACAATTATTCTTAAATTGTTGTGTTCTTTTAAAACGTCTCTTTTCCGCGTAACAGGGTTTAACAAGAGAATAGAACCAAGTTATTGAGATTATTTACTTGTTAACTAATAATTGAGATTTTCAAAATTGTCATTGAAAAAAGAATTAGCATGTGTGTTCGTCTATCTACTAGAACAATAATTTCATAGAAGTGGGGAGGGGGAATAGAAGAGTTTTTAATAGATGTAAAGTAGATAGGGATAAAGTTAGTGAAAAAAAGCATGGCGGGTACTCTGGAAGTGAACGAATGTGACAGAGCTTGCGGCCCCAGTATTCTGAAGTCAACTGCGGAGTTAAGACCGTTTTTCGTATGGGAATATGTTGCCCAGTGTGTATTACTTGGAGGAGTTGAGTCTACCTCATTCCGCGTAAACAACAAGAGGGCGAAAAATTGAAAAAAAAGTCAAAATGAAAATGCAATTCAAATGCGAATTTGAGCAAGGCTCATTCTCATCTTCTTGTTTTAAACCAATTGGGTTGTTTCCTTCTCTACAGATTTATGCATATCTATATACATAAGTATACCATAATTAATTTGTCAAAAACTGCTAAAACAACATCACGGTATTTGTTAAACGACGAAAATATTCTAATGGAGTCAATTCAATTATTCCAATTAATATCAAAGCAACATTTCATTTTTGTCTGTTCACTGAATGTCAACCCAATGCTTAGTCCTTTCTAGTTGTCCGAAGGCACAATTAGTCTTTGTATTCAGATTCTGTGATTCAATTACTGTAACTAACACATCTCTCATGCGATTCTCATGCATTCAAATCATCGCAAAAATGGAAAGGTTGATATTTTTAACATCTTATGTAAAGATCGTCCTCTTGCATAGGTTTAGCAGATTAAAAACCCCCGCTAGTTAACATTGACAAATATGCAGATACACATGCACCTTAAATGTCGAAAATGCCGATCGCTTTATTTAACCACACACCCAATATCATTAGAAGGTGTCAAAATCACCTAATTCAAAAGCCTTTGGTGTGTTTGAATAAAAGTATGCAACCAAGCGCTAAACTAACACGTGCTCATGAAATGGTGGTAAAATTGGCAGCTTTTACAAATTTTTCATTATTGTATGTCCAAAACCCATTTAAAGATATCTTGTTTAAAATTGACCATTGAGCGACCAAAAGTTACTTACCGACACTGGCATCATTTTTGGTATGCTTTGGCTGGTGGAATTAAATTTCAAAGCATCTGCGGTTTGAGCGAATTCAGTGAAATTCAATTCAATGGTATGCTCGCTAAAGATCGATAATGTGTATCAATGTACTCTTCCTGAATTAACATTTGCTAATTTGAAAATAAGAAAGCATCAAAAGCGAATATTTATAAAATCTATTTTTTTAAATAAGCGAAACAAAATAAAAATGATGCAAAGCAGTTTCTTTCGAAAATTGACAAATCCAAATAGCCTTCAAACGCAACATATTGTTTTTCAATTAAATTTTACTAAGTGATACCAATTTCCCTGATTAAATGAATCATGCAATTTAATTACCAATATAAAACCCTTGAAAATATATGCAAATAATTGTATGACAAAAATAGAGGGAGAAAATTAGGCAAGAGAAATATACGAGACATTTACGGAGATATTATGTCTGCTTATGTTTGGTGACGATGCTGTTGGTGTTCGCCAAAATGAACACCATAATTTACGCTTATTGCATATTGTTGCTGGTCAAATGGTCACAATTGTCAAAGGTGGCGACACAGTAGTTCACCTATGAACATTGACTGCCCATACTAGATATCGAAATTTATGCGATGAATCCAACTATATTTATTTTGACTAAAGTGAACAAATTTTTGTTCGAACATGCTTAAAACTTTAATATACTACTAAGAAAAATTAATTCTAGGAAAATCTTCAAAAATTATCAATAACAAGATAAAGCATAATTTTGAGTGCTTCACGGCTTTAACATCCAATCATCTTGGGAGATGGCGACTGGAAGAAAGAAAAAGTTCACGTTTCTAGCAACATTTTAAACATTTTCGATAGATAACAATTATGACAATTGTAAAAAAGGTAAAACCCGTTTAATGATTGATATATCCCAAAAAAGGAAGTGCACTTCAATTATTCTAAGCAGAGAGTTTATTATCATTTTATTGTTTTAATTGATTAATGATATTTAAAAGTAGAAATTTTTTGTATTTTTTCAATGAAGATGATACAGAGCGAAGAGTTTAGTATTGCGAATGGTATTGAGAATAAAGTGTGGGAAAGTAAATTTTCAAAAAAAAAGATTTTTTGGAGTAACGAGGCCAACTTCAAGTTTAGTGGTTATATTAATAGGAGTATTTGTACCTATTGGAGATCTGATAATTGGCTAGCTACTATCAAACTTCGTGTCAATTTACCTGGAATTACAGTGTGGTGAGTTTTATCATCAGGAGGATCAATTAGACGTCACTAAACATTTTGTAGCAGTCTGCTTTGCCAAGCGTCGGAGAGAAATTTGAAGACGAAGGGTTTGATTTTTAGCAAGAATGAAATTATACCTGAAGACAAGACCAAATATGTTTTTAAACGCTATATATTTTGATTTCCTTATTAAATTTTAATACTTATACCAAATCACACAAGTTAATTAATCACTCAATTTAAATAACAAATGCAGTAAGTGAATGAGGCATACAAGTTATAAAGAGAATGAACCAGCCAAGTGAATTATACCTGACTCCCTCTGAAGCTCTATAACTGCGTAAGATTGGTGAAGGTGCTTCTGATGCTGATGTGATGAGTGAGGATGGCTATGAGCAAACTTATTTCAAAAAGATCCTAGCAAATAGAATTTTCAACTTTTCTTTTGTCGTTAAGAATATTTAATTAGCCTTTTGAGCATTCTCTTTTTAGAAAATGGTTATTATTGTCAAAGATGGGATAATATCAATTTTATTCTAATTTTGCGTTTTTCCTTAATTTAAAAATGGAGCAATAATATTTTAAGTGAGCTATTTTGCAATTGAATTGCATGATTATCAAGTAAAAGAGTATTCATCTGTTTCAAGTCTGCTCAGAAATATTTCAACTCTAACATACTAACACATTGAGCATTCCTGTCAGTTTCCTTTTTATTATAGAATAGAGATTGTTATATAATGTGGACTACACTCGATCTCATCCATGAAATGACTGGAATGAACTTAGATTTGAAACAATCTATCTATGGCAGCTTCGATTGTTACTAAATCATATAGTTTGGGGCAGGAATAGACAAGACTCTATATATATATATATAGGTTATATAAAACAGTGACAACACTGGCAAATTTATATGGTAATCACCCTCAAGAACTTTTGTCAAATCAGTTGATAATCACAAATGGAGTTTGTTTGCATTCCTTTCCACAGCCTGCTTATTCAACGTCCATCCCTCAAGTATCTATTGCATAAAGCTGGGATTAATGGCTTACTTTGTGCAAAATATTATTTTACTTGTAAAATATTCAACGCAATTGATGATTACGTAAATAAGCATTGACACCGAGTCAGAATAATAAGATTAGAATGCTCGGCGGTCGATGTTCTTTAGCTAGTCATATAGGGAACTCAATGAAATATTGCCATCCTAAAAGTAAGACAGGACAAGCATATGTCTTAATAAGTGTATTAATAAATGACAGTACTTGTTTGTCTTGGAAAGAATTTTATTTTTTGCATCGTATTTACGGGGTAATATGCCAGAGTGATGGCGAATACTGTCTCGAACATCTAAACATCTGGACATTTTTATGAGGAGTCGGTTTTTGGCATGTCCATTATTATTTTGCATTCAAGCGAAGAGACTTTGGTTTTGGAAAAAAATTAAATATCTTGTATGCTTGTGGCTGAGCCAAGCCCAACTGTATGTGGCAATATTTAATTCCACAAATAAAACAATTATAAACAGCCATATTTCAAAATAAATGCCGTTTAAATTCCAATTTTAATAGAATAACATCGACTATAAATGCCGCCGCTAATGCGATTAGTCTGATTCGCCAATTTGGAACAATTTATGAATAATAACGTTAATTATAACTTTACGATTCGCATTATGACGTACACAGCATGACTGTCATAATTAAAGATGTAGATGATGAGGGTGCTTAGGAATCCGCAGATACGGTTGAGGGTATCATATTCAGTGTCCTTTAAAAAGGTTAATTTTAATAAATTATTTTGTTTATTAGTGATGTGGATTGACCTCATTTTTGACTATTTCGATTTTCCAATTTTCAAGTATTCTCAACACCATAAACCTCTCTCGCTCTTTAAAACTCAATATTGAAATTTCGAAAATTCCTCAATTGTAGCTGACTGTATTAAAAAACGAATGGATTTAATATTGTCGTGAAAAGAGTCCTTTGCTTTCTTTAAGTTTGCCGGCATAAAGTTGAGGCACAATCACGCTCACTGATAGGCTATACGAGGCATATGTGAAAATTGTGTCATTGAGGTGACCTTCTCTCACTTTGCTAATCCCGTGTCGACAACGCTCTGCAAATTTCTGCTTATTGAGACGATACTTGTTATCAAGCAACTCAACTCTATTACTGAAGGGATGTAATCAACACACTTTGATGGAATATTTCTCGTTACAGGGAAGGCTCAAATGCGTTATTTTATCAAAGGGTTAACTTCAAAGTATGCCTAATAATATGAATTCGTTTTAAGAACATAGCATTGCAGAAGCAGTGACGTAGATTCATAGGAGTGAGAAAATGGTAGGGTAAATAGACAATGTTGGAGTTAACGAACTGAGATCAGGCGTTCAACTTACCACGCCTTACAACTTTTGTGTCGCACATTTTAACCTCTCATGTTTTCACTCGGTTCGCGTGGTGGTCCGCATTTGCTGGTGCACTTGCTTTCTTATCCTGCATGCAATTCCTCTGCATGTTTGCTTGTCTCCATGTTAACAGAAAAATAAGTATTAAAAAATAAATTGTGAGATTTACGCAAAATTTAAATGGCATGCACGGAAACCGTAGTGCTACATACACATTACCTGAAAAAATTCAATGAGAATTAAAGTTTGTGTTTACTCTCAAAAGGCAAATATAGTTGTATTTATCATTGATAAACATCTTTTTAACTTCCTAAATGCTAATGGAGTGATATGAATGACAAAATTACATAAAATTTGATTTCCTAGTTTGGCAAAAAATTCTATGGCTACTAAGTTGCCTCATTCTAAATCAAATAACTGAGGTGAGCGGCGCCTGCCAATGACCCAATAATGTTGCTCTGTTCCTTAACATTTTGTTACGTCTTATGTTAACCAACCGTCTACGCAACTTGGTGAAGTTTGAAAGTCAGACACTAAAGTGGTCTCTAGGGTAAGAGGATGATTCACGTCTTAGTGTTTGAAACGCTCAATTTAGAATAATGATATAGCCCTTCAGAATGAAACATGTATTCTGATTGTGATCTTATGAATATATCGAAACATCTGCAACCGTAGTAGCCACAGCCGATATTGCTTTTCAGTTTAACACTGCAAAGGCTCAATGAGAATCAGTTATACTCTGGCCGGTGTTAAGTTCAAAGACATCTTCGATCAAAACATTCGTCGATTTGCCTACTTTTGGCTTTTTCAGTGAGTATGACAAAGTTAAATCGAGGACTATTTAGAACACGGTGATTTAGCAGAAATAACTTCGAAAAACATCACCAAAATGGATTTTGTGCCATTAAAGAGCTGATGTCATCATTTGGCTTTATTAACCTTTAAATTGTGAAATCTTGTAACGAACAGACGCCTATTGCAAAAACCTGAAATACAGCTGAATGTCCTTGTGAAACTTTTGTTCAGTATTAGTTAATATGGAAAGACTTTTTTATCAGAACCTCACTAGAATGTCGGCATCTCACAGACTGCCAGATTACCTTTTACATTCGCTGTTTAAATAATAAAATCAACTTTCATAAAAAATCTATTTGACGTGAAGAGACACTTTTCAACACACCATAACCAAAATCTCTCAGCATTTCGTCAGTTTCATTTCTTACAACTCATGCCTTAATAGAGCCAACGATACGTGCATCCATTTCAATCACTTCAATTTTCTCTATGTATCCTCTGCTTGTGACTGTTATTATATTTTATAATATTATTGATTAAGAAATTAATTGAAAGCCTTGAAAATGCAGTTGATTATTTTGTATTCATTTTAACTACAGTCCAAATAATAGTAACAATTTTCTTATTTTCGTGCCTACAGAGGTGATGATATTCATCAGCGAACTCTTCTTGCGTTTGCAATTGTTACTCTGAATATCAAAACAACATGGAAGGCAAATATTTACAATACCTGTACTTCTTCGAACAAGTGTAATTAGACTAAATTGATGGGAAAAGTTTTTCTTGGAAATCGACAAATTGATATAGCCGTTATATTTCTTATATATTGCTTTATCAATTAAAAGTATTTTTAAATTTAATTACTCAAAACGAAACCATGTAAAATCGATGCAAATAAGTGCTTATTAAGTATAGAGGGTGGGAAATACGTAAGAGAGTTCTAAGAGCCGCTTGTTTATACTCGATGCCTGCGTATGATTTTCTATGAACCAGTAGTAGTTTGTCAACTCCCTTATTATCAACGAGTTCGCGATGAGAAACGAAAGTGATACCTAAATTAACCACGAAGAAGTTCTGATGAAAGGTTTGAAAGTCTCTTAGATTAAAGCTGATTTTACAATGTTTTATGCCTGATTTTAATTAATATCCATTGGGCCTTACCATTACTCAAAGTTGGGAATAAAACGTGGGGTTAAATTCTAAGTATGTAAGGGGAATGTTTGAGGATGACTTAACATCTGCTAAATACCGTTAGCATTTGAGATAATTGTCAACAAACGGGATTATGAGTAGAGTGCAGTAAGAGTTCGAAATGTGCAGATATTAAATTGTACATGGAGATAAAAAGAATATGAAAGTTCAATAACTGAATCTGCAAAAAGAGAAGTACTGGCATAATTTTTCAATTTTAAGCCGTCAACTTTCAAAACCGCATTATGCTAAATGTCATGACCTTTCTGGTTTATAAATACCCCAATTTTGATTGAGTGCACTCTATTCAAAATCAAGCAGACATCGAAGACAGTAACAATATTGTTTTTGGTCGTGTCTCTCCCTTAGGGTCAAATATGCTGGCATTAGTAAATTCCAAAAATGATATAATCGGCGATGGAAATACCTATGTAACTTACAGTCAATCAACTTTCAATTTTACACATTTAAATTTTAAATGGTTTCAGCACGTGGTTTTTAAAGACATTGAAATTTGACATCACTTCATAAACATTAGTTCATTTGACGCTTAAATAATATATCTATTCAAAAAAAGGATTCATAGATTATATGATTTGTTGCCCTTCGAATGGCATTGAATGTGACTTGGTGGAGGATGAAAGACAGGCATCTAAGCTCAAGAGGATGGTCACTACGGTCGATGGAATCTCCAGCTGACCCAAGTCTTAACATAGCAAAGAATCAATTTAGAACTTTGTTATAGACATTCGCAGTGAAACGGGTTTACTTGACTGAGATCTTATTGCAATATGAACGATTTTGATAAAGACGTACCACAACACTTTATGACAAACTTTCTGGAAGTGCAGCACTTGGTATATCTTTGCTAGCTAGATTTCGTCATTAACGCTTAAATGAGAGCAAAATTTGCTCTATTCGCACAATAATAATTTTGATTTAATGTCCTCGCAGTATTCAGCCACTTAGGTTATATGATTTATCCAAAATTAAGTGTTGAAAATCCAAATTGTTTGTTGTATGTGGCGCAATGTTTATTTTGTTGTCAAAAAGCGTTATGAAAGTGTCCCAATTAGCTCAAGTTTGTAATCTCAATTATTATGATACTGACTGAAAAGCTAATTCAAAGACTTAAAATAATTGTCGAAATTAAGTCCAAGCAAAGAGCTTCAAGAGACACCTGATAAAAACGAATAATACTTATGATATCAGTACGAAAAGTACCATAAATGAAGTGAACTGCAATCTTCTTAAACCCAAATTTTCCTTTGTAACTATGAATACGAAATTAATTTTTTTAGCTATTTTATCATTAACTAGTACTCATGCAGTTTTGCAAACATCAAAACAGTAGTGTGAAAAAGAAGTTGTTTTCATTGGTCAGTATTTATAACAAATTGGCTCCATTTGTTTTAATTCTTAATATTTATATTTCAATATTTTGTGGACTAGGGTAGGAAATGTAATGAGAATTTTGAGTTTTCTATTGATCGTAAATAATGCTAACAAATGAATTTCTTCACAATCAAATTCTGCTCGAAATATATAATTGTGGAAAAGTCGTGTGAATAACGATAATTTGTGAGGTAAGACATATCAACTATAGACGCTGTAAAAGAATTAACCATTACAAGCGAGTTAAAATATATTTTACTGCTTACAAAATTTTGCAAAGCATGAAGAAAAAGTGTTTAAATGACTTTTGTTGTAACACCTAATTGGCATTTATGACCATTAGTTAAACAAGGAATGCTGAAAGCATAATTAATAAGGATCTTCTTGATAAATATGATAAATTTAACTGGGAACTTAACAACAGACAAAAATTAGGCACAATCTTGATCATATCAGTGTCCATAAAGTTCCTGAATGTTCTTCTATGGAAACCTCCTGCATTTATCATTGTTACATTGACAGTTCAAGCCGCATGTAAAGCGCATGTTAAAAATACTAGCATGTTTCTAAGCAAACGCAAACAGTTTAAACAAGTGGTGTGACCCTATTCGAAATTATTTTGTACATCACCAACCTCACTCATTGCACATCCAGTGGTGATGATAGACATGACGATTACCAGCAGCACCATCGTCAAGGAAAAACTAAATATAATGCCTCCCTCTAAACTTGCTATGCACTCATCTGCTTGTTTTTTAAAGTTTTTGTATCGGTAATAAAATTGAATGATTCATTAAAATGGAGCGATTGGTATTAAGTGTAGAATTTAATTGAGATACGATAATATGGATCATACAAAATCTATTTGGATTTGTCAATTTCATAAAGAAACTGCTTACCACAATTCGAATATATTTTCGCCTGTGTGAAAATACACAGGCATTATAACTATCCAATTTTCATACTGATTGATTTTAAAAGCGACTATTGTAAATACACGAAGTGTTCATAGATGAACATGGTGGAATTTTATGGGCGTTAAAAATTGCAAGCAATAGACCGATTTTATCGTTAAAAAATGATGATAAAGCGAACAATTGTATCTTAAAATTTGTAATATTTGTCAAATAATCTCACAAATGTTTACAATTTTGGCCGTTTATCCTTTGCAAATGCCATAAGTGTCAAAGATGGCGTTATACTAATTCCTATTTGAACATTATGGGCTATATTACTTTGAAAAATGAAGTGTTAATATTGTATTGGAGGGCATTCGCAATTGAATTATAATCTGATTAATGATTAAGGTTTGTCGTGTGCGATAGACTTACCTCCACGTGGTGCACCCTGGGCAACGTATACTCATACGGCAAACAAGTCTTTTAACTGGCAGTTGACTTCTGGCTTCAAACTACATTGACCATACTGTATATCATATTCGACCTCTTCCACAGTGCTCATCTAGCCTTTTCTCTGCCTTTGGGTCTGTCTGCCTTTTACATCTGTAAATCGCTCTTCTTTTTCTAGTGGGATTTTTCTCTCTTTAATGTTCCTTCCTCCTGTGAAGCTCGAATTCAACTAAAGGGCTGTTGATAACAATCAAAATGCCTGCCATTTAAAATAAATAAATTTTTTAATTAATAAATGATTAAGATCTAGATACTGTCTGAGCTTCTAGAATGACATTAATCAGCGTTTAGTTGTGCAAAGGAATAATGTTTTTTTCAAATCTGTTCAAATAATTTACTGTTAACATTTTGGCACATAGGGCATATTCCGAAGGTTTCCTCTTCACCTCAGGGTGGAAAGGACGTCAGAATGTGCTCCAATTTGGAACAAGTTGTCTACAACTAATTTGACTATAACCATGACGGTCAATCTGGAACTAGTACATGAAGTTGTCTCTTAGAGATAACAGGAGCTTAAAAATGGGCCGATGTAATTGAATATTATAATATCATGTGAAATATCAATAGGATATTTCTAAAGATGACTCAATATTTTGATTATACTGGTTTTCCATACTTGCTTGTGCGGTGACATTTCAAATCTAATCTGTACTATCAAGCTATTTTCATCGCGGTCAATCTCTCACACACTTTACACCTCACTAATCGAGTTATGATCAACATTGACTACCTCGAATGAATATATTGCTTTCAGAAAAACAAAATTTTTGCGTCACTGATTGTCAAAAGCTGTGCATGCTAAAGCAGCAAATAGCCAAAATGCTGCTTTATCTCGCTAGTGCCTTTTTTAAGAGCTCATATGTATCTTAAGATGTTGGTTGTTATTGGGCACCAATGTTTTTGAAACGAATCATTGTGCATAAATTTACCATTGGATTGAAATACAGCATATAAGGCACTTTGCACACGTTCTCAGGCGTTTGAGTTGCCAAAATGCTAAAAATAATCACCCTTTTGGTCTATGTCTATCCCATCTGGTCTTATATGATGACTGAGAAACTTCGTACAGAAGTCGAAGTCGATCATAACGCTGTTCGTAGTAAAGTCTCACCTTCAGCGTCAAATATGTTGGACATGGTAATTTAAAAATTCTCTTACATTATGCTTGCATTTACCAACTAATAATTTCACTCCCATCTCCAGAAATACAGTGAATCTTTGGAAACCTAGGCTGATACAACTGCTAAGACATGAAAAAATGGTACAATTCAGGGTCGAAATACCTATGTCACCTACGACACCCAAATTGTTAACTTTCCAAATGTTATCTATAAATGGTTTCAGACTGTTGCTCATTACGACTTCGAACTTAACGCATGTACTAACAGTCAATCTTGCCATCACTTCATGAACGTAAGTTGTTACAAAGCATAATTATATTTCTAATCAAAAATGTAAAAATGATTTCTGAATTAGATGATTTGGGCACCTTCCTATGAAGTTGGATGTGCATATCATCTACCTAATGATCATTTCCTAAATTTGCAGCCTCCTGTATATTTGTATGTTTGCGAGTATCAAATTGCGTAAGTTTTTCCCAGAATAGACCAATATCAAATGAAAGTTAATATAATAAAATATTAAAAACATCTACACCTTTTCATATAAACGCCGATCTCGAGGCATGTGCACCGTATGAAAATGGTACAAGTTGCAGTAAATGCCCAACAGGAACACATTGCGAGGACAAATTGTGGCACCCTGGTTCTGGCAACTAGACAGAAAGTGCAAAGCTGTCAATGAATGAACCGATGACACTTACATGTTACTTTCAAATTAAATAATTCAATAGAATTAATTTTATTTATTTGTTTCATTCATTATGCGCATCCGATATTATTGTTTTATCAGTGATTGGGTTACCTATATGTTTATTTTTCGAGATTCATGTTATATATATATATATATATATATATATATATTTCGAANTTCGTAACATTTACTTCGAAATATATATATATATATATATATATATATATAAATTTCGAAGTAAATGTTACGAATGCAGAAGTGTTCACAAATGAATATGCTCAATTTCAATTGACATTGAAAAGAGCAAGTTATTGACCGATTATGGCCTGTTGTTAAATGTTATTAGAGCGCTCAGTTTCTCTATTTAAATCAATATATTTTTTAAATATTTATTCAAATATTTTAATAGCCCCACATAAATCACATGTTGCACATTCTTTGCTTGGTAGGCGGTTGTAAATGTCAAAGGTATATTAATAATATTTCTCTTTTTTACGTTGTGGTGGTCTTTTCTGCAAATATGAAGTGGTTATACTGGAACCGAATTTATGATGTTGTGACAAGCTGTGTAAAGGAAGGTGGTCTCAATATTGAAACTGCCAAAAGATATTGTATTGAATAGCATTCATTAGTGCCTTAATTTTGAAGGGTATAGGTTTATAATTTTTACTTTTTGTAGAATTTAGAGCCCAGTAAGTGACAAATTGTTAAAATGAAAGATTAATCACTCAATATCACGCCTTGTAGCAATTGTCGATAAAAATAGCCCTAGTTCAAATGAGGTCGAATCTTTCCTTGTACATATAGATGAAGATTGAAATGATTGAGTGGTGTATTCATAATTGAATCATTTTACTTATGTAAAAAATCTTATTCCACCATTTCCAGCAATTCAGCCTAATCAGACCATAGAAAATGATAATGATAATGTTCAGTATTAACACCTCTAGCATTTACTATGCAATTATGTCAATAAAAGCATCATGAAAGCAGATATTCAAATCACCGGTATATATGAAAGTAAACACAATTAGATTAAACTTGCGGTACAGACCAAATCGTGATTAAATTGCGCATCACTATCTTCATTCGTCACAATTACGTTGGTGATGATATATATGACGAACACAAACATTATCATCACCTCAATGGATGTCTTGTACAATTCACTTGGCTAATTCCCACCATTTAAACCTACTAAGCTCTCAATTGCATCAAGATTTAATAACTTAATTTATCAGTGATGGAACTAAATGATTCATTCAAAGGAAGTAATTAGTATTATGTACTGAAACCTAATTGATATACAATAATATTGGGCATATAAAACTATTAGGATTTGTCAATTTGGTAAGGAAACTGCTTACCCTCTTTAAATATAATAACGCTTGTTCAAAAATCCACATTACTTATAAATATATGATTTCCATTATGATTAAATTTAAAAGTTGAAAATTTCAAATTTACAATGTGTTCATAGATGAGCATCGTCGATCTTTATGATTTATGTTTTATGATTTTAAAAAAAATGCGTTTAAACGATCAACCGTTTCTTCAAATTCATTATATTTATCGAATAGATATAAAAGATATGCGTTTTAGACATTTGTTGCACATTTGGTGCACCCTTGGGCAACGTGTACTCATACGGCAAAAAATGTCTATAAATCGACTGTTGACTTCTGACTTCAAAATTACATAGCCCCACTGTATGCCATATTCGACTTGTTTAACAGAGTTCACCTCACCTTTTTTCTACCTTTGTGTCTGTCTGTCTGTCTCATTTACATTTTTGAAACGCTCTTCTGTTCGCGCACTCCCCCTCACAACATGTTTTATTTTGATATTCCTTCCTCGATGTCTGATGCCTGATGTCAACTAAAGGGTTAATGATAACTATCAAAAGGCCTGCCATTTGATATAAATAGATATTGTCAATAGTATTGTTATATAGGTTTGCCTTTGAACAATGCGAGCAATTTTGTCTTTAAAAATGTAGTGTTAATATTGTATTAAAGGAAATTTAAAATGAACCCATTTGCCAATCCATGATAAAATTTTTTCCTTTATCCTTGTAGATGCTTCATGAAATTGCATGAATATATTATTAATTGTTCAAAGCAATAATCTTTTAGAAGACCGTTGAAATAATTTACGGCTAACATACCCGTAAATATGATCAATCCTATTGATTACCTACTCACTGCCGAATAAGAAATGCAATATTATGCCTTAACTGTCTAAAAAATATTCGTCAGATTGGGGTTCAATTGGGTCAATTCGTCAATGACAATCTGATTATTATCTTAACAATCAATCTGGACCAAGTAAATTTCAAATGCCAGCCCTAATTAAATTTACCTCAATCACTCAGGGACGAAGTAACTGAAGTTTGTAATATCGTGTAACATTGCAATAATAAATTTCTAAAGATGACTAAGATAGTTGATTGGACTGGCATTTCGCGATTGCTTGTGCAGTGGCATTTCGAAACTAATCCTCACTTTCAAGATATTCTCACTGTAGTAAACACTCTCACACTTTGCAGCCCACATTTGGAACAATGATAACCATCACTGCCTACCTCGAATGAATAAAATGCCTTCAGTAAAACTATCGTTTTTCTGTCAAAATACTTGCATGCTAAAGCAGTGAATCTTTCAACATGCTACTTTATCTCACTTTTGCCACTTTTAATTGCTCAAATGTATCTTAAAACGCTGGTTGTCAATCGGTATTAATGTCTTGTGCTTTTTTGTAACGAATCATTGTGCTGAAATTTACCATTGAATTGAAACACACCATATAAGGGACTTCGCACTCGTTCTCAGGCGCTTGAGTTGCCAAAATGCTAAAAATAATCACCCTATTGGTCTATGTCTACCCCATCAACTCTAAAATTTGTAGACAAGTATTATACAGAAATCGTATTTACTCATAATGCTGTTCGTAGTAAAGTCTCACCTTAAGCGTCAAATATGATGGCCATGGTAATTTACAAATTCTCACACATTATGCATGCATTTACAAGCTAATAATTTCACCCCCATCTGCAGAAATACAGTACATCTTTGGAAGCCTTGGCCGAGACAACTGCAAAGGCATGTAAAGATGAAACAATTTACGGTCGAAATACTTATGTCACCTTCGAGACCCCAATTGTCAATTTTTCAAATGTTATCATTAAATGGTTCCAGAGCGTAGAAAATTACAACACCGATTTTAACGCTTGTAACGAGGGTCAAATTTGCCAATACTTCATGATCGTGAGTTAGTTTGACGCCTAATTATAGTTTCTATTCAAAGATACATAAATAATATCTGATTGAGATGATTTGGGCACCTACCTACGAAGTTGGGTGTGCATATGAAAAATGTGATGAACATTTTCCAAATCTGCAGCCTCCTGTATATCTGTATGTTTGTGAGTATCAAATCCCGTAAGTTTCCATCAAATAATTCAATGCCAAATAAAAATAATTTCCCTATAATTTTGAAACTATAAACCTTGCAATTTTAGCGCCGATCTCGAGGCATGTGCATCGTATAAAAATGGTGTGAGTTGCAGTAACTGTCCAACAGGTACCCAATGCAATGACAAATTGTGCTTTTCTTAGAACTAGACAGAACAAAGTGCAGAACTGTGAATGAATAAGCCGATAACACTTATATGTTACTTTAAAATTAATTTTTTTAATAGAATCGACTTTATTCGTTTGTTTCTTTCCTTATGCAATTCCGTTATTATTGTTATTTCAGCGATTACTTTAATTCTATGGTTTTTTAAAGTTTTATGATGAACTAATGCAAATTGTTTATATAAATATATAAATATATATATATATATATATATATATATATATAATATACGGAATAAAGAGTTTACTAAGAAATATAGATTCAGGTAGTCGGAGATAGCTCTTTAAACGCAATTGGCATTACATTTAATCTTAAATTGTTGTGCTCTTTTAAAACGTTGTCTTCTCTCTGCGAAGGCGAGAAAAATCAGTGTTTAATAAGAGAATAGAACTAAGTTATTGATATTAATCCTGGCTTTTAAGTTATTAACTTGTTAACTAGTAATTGGGAATTTCCAAATTGTTATTAAAACAAGAATTTGCATGGGTGCTCGTCTATCTATTAGAACATTAATTTCATAGAAGTGAGGAGGGGGGAATAGAAGAGTTTTTAATAGATGCAAAGTAGACAGGGATAAAGTTAGTGAAAAAAAGCATGGCGGGTACTCTGGAAGTGAACATATGTGACAGAGCTTGGGGCGACAGTATTCTGAAGTCAACTGCGGGGTTATAGACCTTTTTGCCGTATGGGAATATGTTGCCCAATGTGCACTACTTGGAGAAGTTAAGTTTACCTCACACCGGGTAAACAACTGGAGGGCGTGAAATTGAGAAAAAAAGTCATAATGAAAATGAAATTCTAATGCGAATTTGAGCAACGCTCATTCTCATCTTCTTGTTTTAAACCAATTGGGTTGTTTCCTTCTCTACAGATTTATGTATATCTATATACATAAGCATTGAATAAAAAGGCATTTTCACTATAATAAAAACAATGATAACCATAATAAATTTGTCGTAAATTTAAATAAAACGGAAGAAGGAACTATTTTCCGTTATAATATTTAGTTGAGCATTATCCAACCAAATCGCACACTGATTCCACCTCTTACCATTGTAGTGCCGTCAATGTGCACAGGATATTCGAACTAATCAGGCGCAGGTAACAATATATTTTATCACTAACCATTACACTTCTTCGACAAGTTGTGCCTGTTCTAAAGCTGCAGTCATCCGAGCGAAAACAAATGGAGTTGATATTTGAATAAAACTAATCTAATTTGGGTTAGATTCAAATCAAACTCGTTGCTTAGAGGAACTTTTCTGCTCAACCTACATGTTATTGCTTATTTGTGGTCAATTTTCATCCGATTGGACAAAATTACAGGATAAGGAAAATTCTAATGTATAGCAGTGGTAGCTTGACTCAATTAGTAGTCGATTTACACTGCAATTTCAATCACGACCTATACGCCCATAAAATAAATCGAGTTCATTTAATTTTGAGTTGCTCTGAATAAAAATCGATCCAGAAAGTAGCATTGAGTGAATTATATTTCTAAATAGCTATTCACTGCCTAATCGCATTTGACAGCATTATAAACTTTGCAAAAATCTATAATCTAACGCATATTTGAAGAAAAATGAAAGCACAGCTTAATGCCAATCAGTGTCATTTGTTACAGCAGATACAAAAGCAACAGCTAGCCAACCATCCGTAATCTTAATTCATAATACTACAAATCAGCTCTGCTCCAATATCACCACTCATTTTCACCTCAGAGTTCAAATGAGAACTACCATGACAAAATTTTGGCATTTCTGACTAACAGCCAAATTGAGAATTCAAAACAATTAATATATTTAAAACAATGGGACAAATATAATGAATCTGAATTGAAAATAGATCGCTTAAACTTGATTCAGGCTAAAATCAGAGGATGATTTTTTTTGTTTCAGCTCACTACAAAGATCGATTATATTTATCTGAGAACTCTTTATTCATTCGTAATTATTTGCAATTCCTGCGTATTTTAAATCAACCGCAATTAGATTAAGATGTTGGGAAACAGATTTTTTGGAAATTTATAAATTTATATGGCCTTTGTAGGCCACCTAATATGTTTTCTCCATTTTATTCCGATACCTAATACCAATTCATTCACTAAAATAAAATTTCAATTTCATAACTAATGCAATGAAATTTAAGCGAGTAAGTGCATTTGCCAAACATTTCTGCTTGATGCCTTGTCTCATCGAGCACACCAATCAATATTTGCAAAATATCATTTGCAACTTTGGGCTACTTCAACGAATCTCGACTAATTAGCATTTAAAACCATTTCTCCATGCAACATTTATTCAATTCTTGCCTATACTTCGTTCTTAGCAATAACCCCACCACCACCCCGACGCCCTGCACTTCTATTTGGCTTTGATTAGGCAGGTATCAGCTTCCATAGACTTCCATTTACTTTTGAATAAAAATTTGTTATGCGTTTCTCGTTCTACAAAGGTTAGATTTAAAGCAGATAGATAAACGGATATTGTGATATCCGCATTGATTATTCCAAAAAAATGACAATTTGTGTTCCAGCTTCAATACCAAACGAATACCATTAAGCCACATATCATTGAGGATGACAACCATACGACTATGATTGATTGAAATCCAGCTTCAATATAAAACGAATAACATTAAACTACTCTTCATTGAGGAAAACAAACATACGACTATCTGTATCTCTGATTGAGAGAAATTCAAGTTCTAATAGGGAAACAGCGTCTCTTTTGATGAAAATAAAAGGGATCATAATCGGACATGGTAAATAGTTAATTGAAATTCATCTAAAATACTATTTATTTGTAAGTAATTTAGGACATTCACTTTCCAAGTTGAGAAGAGCGGAGCGAAATTATATCCATATGCTTGAAACAGATTGAATGACTTTTTCGTTTTTTTTCAAATTTTTAAAACATATACCTTTTACAGGCATTCAACTTAGTTCTTCATTGTGGGGTACGCGATAGACTTTCCTCCACGTGGTGCACCCTGGACAACGTATTTTCTTACGGCAAAAAAGTCTATCACTCGGCATTCGTTTTTGACTTCGATTAATTATGATTAGCTTTAAAAAAAGGCTATAAGAAAATTACCCTCGTCAGGGCGACTCACAACGTCTTCAGATCCTCCAGTGGAATGCTGGAGGAATGTCTCCGGTCAAAAAAATCCAAGTACAGAAAATCCTACAAACCTATGTTGTAGACATTTTCACAATTATGGAAGCTAACATTTCGGATGACAAACTGAAGAACTACCAATTCTCGGGTTACACCCTGTACAATCTAGCTAAATACCGGCAAGTTGCAAGTGGAATTCTAACCGGAGTCAAAGAAGGCCTCACCTCACACTACGATCTAATCAAGAATATGGGCTCGACACAAACAAATGTGAAATAATCAAATTAAATGTTTGGAAATGTCAAAACCACTTCAAGATATATGCAGTCTATAATCCACCCCAAAATTGTCCAAACTTTGACTTTCTGAACATCTCACACAAAACCATAGTACTAGGAGACTTCAACGCCCATTCCACCAGATGGGGATAAAAGGATACAAACATAGCTGGAAAGGAAATTGAAGACATGCTATACAGCAACCCTCTGGAACTTATTTACGGCAATGAGGATCCGGCTACATATTTGCACTACAATGGATCCAGAACAACTCCTGATTTACTCTTGGCTTCAAGCGACATCAGTGAGCATACACACCGCAAAATAATTGACGATCCTGGTTCTGGTCACAAACCAGTCATTGCTCGTATCACCTTCGCCAGCAAAAGCATGACAAGGAAAGTGCCAACTAAGCTATCATGGAACTTCAAGTAGGCTGACTGGCCTAGATTCACNGAATATTATGATCAGATGTGCAAAGAAAACTATTCCCCGAGGCAAAACTAAACACTATCGAGTGTTTCGGTCTAAACACCTTGAGGAACTGAAAAGAAACCGGGACGCCCTTCGCAACACTGCTGATCAGACTGGAAGAACGGAAGACGTAAAAGCCTGGAGACGACAATCAGCTGTCCTAAGACAAGCCATCTTACAAGCAAAACGGACTTTCTTCGACAAGTTCATCTCAAATATCCACTATCAAAGTGATAGCCGACGCACTTTCAAATTTCTGAGAAACCTGCAAAAAAACAGAGAAAGACCCAATAAAGAACCAATACGCTTAAACTGCAAATTGCTTTCCACCGACACCGAAATAGGGAACTATTTTGCGAGGTTCTATTCCCACAAGCAAAAGAAAAACGGTTTTGTCAGAAAATCCTCAAGAGTTTTAAAGATACAAGTAAGACAGTATGGTGAAATTAAGGAAGACACAACACCAAATGTTGTACTTACTGAACCATTCCAACCTTGCGAACTTAATGCTGCAATAAAATGTCTAAAGTGCAAGAAGTCTCCTGGCGAAGACGGTATTCATCCAGAATTTCTAATTAGAACGGGACCAAAAGCCAAGGAAACCATGCTGACGCTTTACAACAAAATCTGGGAGACCAGTCTTGTACCTAACCATTGGAAAGTTGCCATAGTAATACCAATACTAAAAAGGTCAAAGAACCTAGCAACTTTGACAACAGTAGGCCTATCTCCCTCACAAGCGTGCTGGCTAAACTTATGGAAAGAATGGTTCACAGGAGGCTCACCTGGTTCCTTGAGACTAACAATATTCTTAGGAGTGAACAAGCAGGTTTTAGGCCACAAAGATCAACGAACCAACAAGTAACCACTTTCTCCCAACACATCAAAGATGCCCTTGATGCAAGAAATACACTTACGGCTGTTGTCGTCGATTTCAAATCAGCATATGACTTAGTATGGAAAGAGAAGCTAATTCTAAAATTGGCAAAGATTGGTATTAAGCGTAACGTGCTAAACTGGATAAAAGCATTCATTACACAAAGATCATGTAAAGTCAGATATGGAAATGCTCTATCAAAATCCAATCTTTTACAAACAGGCCTTCCACAGAGAGCTGTCACAAGCTGCACTCTTTTCAATGTCTTCATCAATGACATAGCCGAATTGGTACAGACAGTCACGGGCGTTAAGTGCTTACTTTATGCAGATGATCTTGTTCTAGGAAAATCCGCCCCTAAGAAAAACGCTCAGAGTTAATGAGCTTACAACTTGATTCGAATTATTATTTTCACCCGCCTTAGACTGCGGTGGGCATTCTGTTTTACCAATATCAAAACAGTAAAGTGATAATAATGTATTTCCATTTTTCGGTTACCTTAAGAAATTGACTCCATTTTTGTACAGCATCGCCATATTTATATTTTGTGAAAAGTGATTGGTGATTTTAGAATATGTTCGAGAATTAACTCTTTCCTAAAATGAATTTTCCATTTATCTTAGATAAAACAAAAAAAGGAATGAACATTTCAATCAAATTCCGGTCTGAAGAAATTATAGCAGAACACCTCGTACAAACTACGAGATTTAGTGTGGTTCTTCATATATCCTATCGGCACTGCAAATGAACCATCTATTCAAAGTGAGTGCAAATATTTTACCATTTAGATAATTTAGCACTGGTTATATCCTTTATATAAAGAAACCTATTTAATAAAGGTGTACGATAGACTCACCTCCACGTGGTGGACTCTGGGCGACGTAAACTGTTTCCGCAAAAATTCTATTAATCGGCAGTTGACGTCTGACTTCAAACAACCTTCACCCAACTCTATGTCATATTCAACCACTTCTACTGTACCCATCTTACCTTTTCTCTGCTTTTGCGTCCGTCTGCCCCCCCCCCCCTCTATACTTTGACGATCTTCCTCCTCTCTTTGAAGCCCGTAGTCAGAAAAAGGCCCAATGATAAATTTCAAAATGCCTGCCATTTGAAATAAATAAATATTTGCACCCAAGCACAATTAGATTAAAATTGTGGTAATGACCTTCTCATCATGGCGAGCACCAGCTTCATCATTACCAAACATAAATAGGTATCGTATAATTCAGCTGGCTGTTTCTTACTCCCTATAATTGCTATGCTCTGGTTTGAATAAATTTTCAAGATTAATTTTATTAGTCATTAGATTAAATGACTCATTTAAACGGTGAAGTTGATATTAATAGACAAAATTCAATTATGAAACCATAATATATGGCACATAATAGCTATTTGTATTTGTAAGTTCCCTAAAAAAACCGATTACCATATTTCTAATCTTAGTGAGCTTATTGGAACATTGTAAAAATTCGCTTTTCATTTGAAATTTTAAGAAGTACGAGTCGTTTCCTGATTTTCGCCAGTTGAAAATGACTTATAATTTATTTCTCCAATTTCGTTGTGTTTGTCAAATGTCCCCTCAAAATTCATGCTTTGGGCATTTATTGCTTAGCAAATAGTCGTACATGTCAAAAGTGGCATCATCTTCATTCTCATTTCAACAATGTGTTCATTTTGTATTAGGACAATTTGCAAATGAATTATAATCTGACGAAAGATTAAGTTCTTGCTATTTTCTTTGCAATTGCTTCAAAATAGATATCAATCGGAAATCAATTGTACAAATAAATCGTTTTTCCATGTCCACTCAAATAATGTACTGCTGACATACTCACACATTGGACAATTCCCAAGGGTTCCTCCTCACTATGCAATAGGGCAGGTGATAGAATGTTTTAACTGACCGAAATATTTATGTCAAAATGTGCGTCGATTTGGGACATTTGCATTTTTCCAATTTGATTATAACAGCATAAGTCAGTTTTGAACGATGTAATGTAAAGCGCCAGACCTGAACTTGCAAGCGTAGAAGAATTTCCACTTAAATCCTTACTAATAACCCATTCCAACAGCAGCCAATCACTCTTACACTGTAAACCACTCAAAGTATTTAAAATTTTTCACAATTGGCACTTTCGTTATCTA
Source organism: Rodentolepis nana (assembly GCA_900617975.1). Lineage (NCBI taxonomy): Eukaryota > Metazoa > Platyhelminthes > Cestoda > Cyclophyllidea > Hymenolepididae > Rodentolepis > Rodentolepis nana. The sequence goes on from UZAE01012185.1 coordinate 22,807, forward strand.
CCTATAATGAATTAAAACGTGTTGGAAAATTAACATTCTTTCTGTTAACGTTTGCCAAAATACTAGCATGTTAAAGCAGTGGATCATCTAACATGCTGCTTTATTTCTTCATTGCTTATTGACAGTGCTCCTTTGTTTCTTAAAAAGCAGGTTGCCTTGAGGTAACAATGAGTAGTGTGAGGAGAAAATCATTTTAAAGAAATGTATCATTGGATTGAACTGCAGCATACAAGAGACTTCGCGCGCGTTCTCAAGCATTTAAGTTGAACCATGGTAAAAATAATCATACTTTTGGTTTATTTCTATCCAATCTACACTCGTGCACTGAATAAAAAGTGTCGTGCAGAAATCAAAATCACTCACAATGCTGTTCGTAGTGGTGTTTCTCTCTTAGCGTCAAATATGCTGGATTGGTAGGTTACAAATGATTATATATTTTAATGCATTTTTCACTAATACATACACTCCCTGTTTGCAGAAATACGATGAAAATTTAGAAGAATTGGCTGAGAAAATTGCTTAGACATACAAAAATAATACAATTGACGGCCGAAATACTTATGTCACTTACGAGTTCAATACTGGCAATCTTTAAAATGTCATCAATAAATGGTTCCAGAGAGTAGAACATTACGACTTCGAACTTAACGCTTATGGAGACGGTCAATTTTGCCATCATTTCATGAACGTTAGTTAGTTTGACACTTTATTGCATTTCATCCTCAAAAATGTGTAAAATATGATTTAGATGATTTGGGCTTCTTCGAACGGTGTTGACTGTGCGTACAGGCAATTTGATCCATATTTAAGCATTTAAAGCCGCCTGTATACATGTATGTTTGTGATTGTCAAACTCCATAAGTTTTTTTCAAAAAAAATAGTACAATGACAAATGAAAGTTTATTTAAAAAAAAATTAAACTATTAACCTTTCCATTTAAGCTCCGATCTTGAGGCATGTGCATCGTATGAAAATGGTGCGAGTTGCAGTAACTGTCCAACAGGAACTAGATGCAATGGCACATTGAGCTATCCTGACAACTTGGCAGGAGAAAGTGCAGAACTGTCAATGAATGAACAAATGACACTTATATGTTAATTTATAATTAAACAATTTAATAGAATTGATTTTATTAGTTTGTTTCATTTATTATGCACTTCCGATTTATTGCTTTATCAACGAAAGCTTTATTTTTATGATTAATTTTAGAGATTTATGTTGAATTAATGCAAATTCCCTAAATATATCTAATGTAAAATGTATAAATAAATGAAAAATATCTATTGAAATTGTGTCACTTTATTGCTTGAAATCATGCACAGGTTATTCTAGAACATAAAACGCAGGCGAACTTACATATGTGGGACACGTTATCGCTTTGAGCGTCATCGCATGTCTGCACGCCAGGATTGGGAGGTGCGGCTGTTCAACTTTGTCTACAGCGACCGTACAAATAGTGAACGATCAGTCGACTCCGTTTGTTTAACCTTATCCACCATCCTGATCATGATTAAGCTCCCTGTGCGTACATTTTACTCACAATAACCCTATTGCAACAACGTGTTCCGAGCTAAACATCTGTTTTCTTTATAGCTGGGCTACAGCTTAGCTGGTTCTGGGAATCTAGCTAGATGTTAGAGAATAGCCATAGAAATTTATAAGACTGTCAGGTATTTACTAACGTAGCAATCCGCTACACATTTGATCTTAAATTGTCGTGTTCTTTAGACAAACTGTCACCGTTCTGCGTAAACGAGATCAAAGACGGAATTTAACGAGAGAATTAAAATAAGTTAATGGGATTAAGGCAATGCATTTAAGTTATTAACTTGTTAACTAGTAATTTTGCATTTAAAAATTGCTATTAAAACCAGAATGAGTGTCCGTGCACGACTATCCATTAGTCAATTTAAAAATTGATTTGATTAATTGAAGGAAATAATGCTTTCGAAATTATCCTCAAAGCGTTCACTCTGAGACTTTCAATGGCATTAAGAGGTAAGCTTGTTGAGACCACTAGCAATAAGATATTTACTTTGTTTTACTATACCAAAATCCCATCCTTTGAATGCCAAGTAGTATGGTCATGCCAAAAATTTATCATCTTATAAGAATGTTCAGATGTTTAGAGGTCCGAGATTGTAATCAACATCACCCTGCATATTACTCCCTAAACACTACAAAATTGAGCATATGTAAAGACATGCTAGATCTGCCAATAATTTATTTATTTATTTCAAATGGCAGGCGTTATGATGGGTATCATTAGCCCTTTAGTTGACTTCGTGCTTCACAGAAAGGAAGAGGAACACCAAAGTGGCAAGAGGTCGAGAGGGGGAACAGAATAATGATTCACAGACGTAAAAGAGGCAAACAGACACAAAGATAGAAAAAAGGTGAGTACTGTTTAATTAGTAGAATATGAAATGCGGTGGGGTCTTGGTAGTTTGAAGTCAGGAGTCAACTGCCGATTAATAGACCTTTTTGCCGTATGAGTATACGTTGCCCAGAGTGCACCACGTGGAGGTGAGTCTATCGCACATTCCGATCTGCCAATAATAAATGCACTTATTTATCTAAGTGTCTGTCTCCTTTAAACTTTTTGGATGACACTATTCAACTAATAACATTTATTTATTAATATCAAATGGCAGGCGTTTTGGTGGTTATCATTAGCCCTTTAGTTGAATTCAGGCTTCACAGAGGGGATGAAAAATCAAAGTGAGAAAAATTCAAGAAGAGGAGCAGAAGAGATATTCAAAGATATAAAAGAGACAGACACAAAGGTAGAAAAAGGTGAGGTGAGTACTGTGGAAGCAGTCGAATATGGCATACAGTGCGGTGATGTTAATTTAAAGTGAGAAGTCAACTGTAGGTTTATAGAGGATTTTGCTATATAAGTATACGTTGCCCAGGGTGCACAACGTGGAAGCAAGTCTATCACGAACCCCCTACTGTTAACATTACACCACTTGCTGGGCGAATTCGGCAGTCGAATATGTTTATCCTTTCTCACTCTCTGTATTCCAATCGCCAATTTCAATTTTGGCACTATTTTGATCAAACTAGCGGGTTTTAAGGTGTGAGAGTGGTCGATGTCAGTACACATGCCTTAAAAATCCCGATGCGACTTGGCAATAACAAGTGTGCCACATCAATTTCCAACAAACACACCTTAGGCAAGGCATATCCTCAAGAGGTAACTGAAAATCTAATTAAGGTGGGCGTTTTGCATGACTAATTACAATGTGGCTGATAGGGAAATAAACAACACTGTCATAGATAGATTGACACTGATTGAAGCGCAACCTGACGTAACTTATTCAGCTATCGCAAAGTCGTGATCAATAGTAGTCCATATTGCTTCACCACCCCCTCCAATTCATGCGTTTTTTTCTATATGAGAGTAATGCGGTAGTGAGTATTTAGTTTTTGACTGATGACAGAACGCCAATATTAGATATTCCTCATTATCCCAAAACTCGTTGTTTAGGATAAATATTTTGTTCTGGCTTCCATTCCTGCTGACCCGACTCTGTGGCAAGGCGATCTTGTTTTATTTTAAAACAAAAAGCGACATTTGGCACAAAGAATAGCATTGTGGTCGGTTTTCATATTAAATGAGAATGAACGGGGAATATGAAGGCTGTGAAAACAATGCAGATCTAACTTCATGTGTAATTGACACCTCAATCGGCTAAAGTATTTTGAAGTGATTTCATTATTTTAAAGATCGATTTTAAATGCGCCACACCAATGCAGGCGCAGATATGCATGTCTTCCATTTTCCTATGAGCTATATCTGGCAGTGTTTGAACAGAAATAGGGTGATATAAAACCATAAGTTGATTATTTCCACATATTATAACCTAAGACGCACTTATTTGCTGCACTTTATTTCAATGACAAATTTCTGAAAAAATGAACCGATCCTAACACAGCACATAGCAACCTCATGCCAATCTGCGTTTCAAGTAAAAAAGTTCATTGTTTGCAATAGGCAAGAAAGCATAATGTTTGCCGATTCTTTGTTGTGATACACGATGACATTCTAAAACTATATAATTCATTCGAGAATGATAATGAATGTGTCAATTGTGAAAATTCTGAGATCAAATTAGCCGGTCATACATTGTGAGAATGATTGGCGACAGTGAGGATACATTGAAAGTGCATAAAAGATATGAACTCACATGTTGTCAACGAGTTTCGAAGATCTTCAACATACTAAGCTATATCATAAAATATAAATTTGAAATGGCATACTAATTTCAAGTAACTCAGTCAATTTCCTAGCATGCAAATTTGGTTGGCCTTTCCATTTTGCAGCAATCACGTTCTCACTATGTTCAAAGAATTATTCGAGTTCATTTGAAATTTGTGAAATGCAAATCAATTCAAGTAGTGATATAGAGTGAATTATCTTTCTATAATAGCAATTACCCATTAAAGACGTCTGTGATCATTGCAGTTAACGCGTAAATATATAATCATTGCCATGTATGTTGCGAATTTAAGTTAACATTGAATAATAGCCAATGCTATCACTAAATGTAGATAAAAGACCTCGAATTCTCTCCTTTTCAATATCACACCTTCATTATTTATTACCAAAAAGTTCAGATACCAACTTTTATATTCAGAAATATTTGCCAAGTAATGAAAAGCCAAAACATCATTAATGTAAACCTATTCAAAAGTTTTAATGATTCATAAATAGATCGATTTAAACTCGTTCATCTATGGTCTAAAAAGCAATGATAAATTTCTCGTTAGAGCAACCATGAAGTTCGATTTTATTCATCTGTGAACTCTTGAATTCACAATGGAAACCTTGGAAAGTGAATAGTTACACGATTTGTGCAATTTTTAAGAAGGGGAATTTGTTTTAAATTATGCTTATCAGTTCCTTTAGAAATTCACAAATTCTTACTGCTTTAATATGGCACGAATTAGGATTTTCAATCCACTTTTAGCAATTATTGCAATTTATTGCATTCAAATAAATCTTTCCACTTAATTAGCAATGCAATAAACCTTGCATACTCAATGTAGTAAGTGCATATCAAGAAATGAGAGAGCGAATCAGCCAGGATACTTCTGTGGAGGTTATATCCAGGTTTATGATCAGTGATGGTGCGTTTGGTGTTCACCATGTCTCTCATTATTAACAAATTGGTTTGCACCTCCTCGTGAGTAGTTTACACATCACAGATCCTCACTCATCACAACCTTGTTCGTAACAGGAGACATGGCGAACACCTACAATAGAATCTCCAAACAATAGCAGTCTTAATGCCTCAATGGGTGTCTCGTAGAAATCTCTTGGTTGATTTTCATACATTTTAATTACATTACCTGCATTAATGTTTCAAGTTTAATTGAATTGGCATCTAAATTTAATGATGAATTTAAATTCACGTAGTGATAATAATAGTTAAAAATTTCAATTGTAAAACCATTATTTGTTAATTATTAAAAAACTGATTACCATTATTTAGTCTAATTGGGCTTGTACTAAACGTCACAATCATTATAGATATTTCTTTTCAGGCTATTTTGAAGTTGAAAGTAGCATATGTAAAGGCGGAAAGTGTTCGCAGATCTTTATCAATCTTTATTGGCCTGATGTTTTCCTTTTGGAAAAAATGCCGTTGAAACGAACAAGTATTTATGGAATTAATTAATGGAAACAAGATTCCCTGTAACTTTTAAAGCAGGTAATCGATATAACACAACTTGGGTTCTAACGAAATAAACGCGTTCTTCCTTCCTTATTTCCGCTTATATTTCTTTGTAGGAATTCAAACCAAGGCCTTTAGGGTACCGATACTAACCCAAGGAACTAAGCATACTAATATAACCATGAACACGCAAACAATTTTTCAAAAGATCTTAAAGGACGCATCGTTTTGCAAGAGTAATGTGAAAGTGAAGTTGTTTCCATTTGCAGCCTTTACCTTGTATTCACCTACAGCAAAGTAATATTTGCAATTAAATTTGACAGACTTTAAACTATTTTTATTTTTTTCTTGATAGTCCATATAGAAATCACTTTAAAGTTAAATGGAATTTAAATATGTATATTGTTTTTTTACCTCGGAATCAAACTAAGCTCTCATTTTTTCTACAAATTGTTTACATTCGCTTAATATTTTCATTTTTTCAATTTATCATTTTGTTATCTTTTATTTGTAATTTTGATTATTGTAACCACGACTATAATCTTTATCCGTTCCCTCTGGATACCTAGACAACCATTTTGCATAGCTCATGTACTCATGCTTCATTGTACTTACGTCACAAAAAACTAAAATGAGGAAATGGCAGAAAACGTGAATCTTATGAATTTTGGAAAAACATGTGATTTTGCAAATTTTAAAACAATAATATGAAAAAGTAGTGATTCCCATTTAACGATTCTTCTATTTGGGGTTATAAATGCTGCCTTTGCACCTATTGAATGTATAATAGATAAAATTTCATAGACACGGTACTACTAATTTCAATCCCAGTAGTTCATATGGAAATGGCTATGAAATTTAAGTATAATTCAAATCAATCTAATATTCCTTTTACCATGAAATTTAATCAAGCCCTCATTTTTGCAGCAAATTTATTAAATTTGTTTGACATCTCCATTTTAACAATCTAAAATTTTGTTGAAGTTTATGGAGATGGTGGCGTAATTCTGAGTTTTACCGCTTTTATTGAGGGAATTTTTCCGCAGTATTAAATTAAAAGATTAAAGAAAGCACAGACTAAAAACGGACACTTCAATCAAATCTTCGTTGAAACAAAATATTGTAAAATAATGAATAATACTTGAGTAAACTATGAATTTTTTGTGGTGCGACTTAGCTAACAATGGCGTGCAATATAATCTTGTTTACCTTGACGGATTAACTACCATAACCAAAATATCTCCACATTGTGCATTTGTAATGCGTTATAATTTCATGCCTAAAATATTACCCCAATGTTCATGTGTGATCTTCAAAAACGCCAAATTTAATATTAATGACTTTACAAATTCTGCAAATTAAAAATTCCATGAACGGTAATTTTGTGGGACAATTCGACGCTTATGAATATGATGGCTTTAATGACTTTTTGAGTACAGGCTACAACTCAAGTGATGACTTGATAATTTCAATGTTTATTTACAGTATGCGCGCTTGAAAGTGTTGTAAGCATAATGCTTATTATCATTTCATTGTTCTAATTGAGCAAGACTATTTACAAGTAAGTTTTTGTGTTTTTGTTTTATTTTGGTGTTATAATGATGATGATCTAGACCATAGAGTATGATATCGCGAGGGCAATTTAGAGAAATTTGCGAAAAAGTGCATTGTTCAAGAAAGATTTAAGTTAAATATTTACATTGTCCTCCTTAATTGTGTCTATTAGAGATCTGCAAATTGACAAGTTATTGTTGACTGTCATGTTAATTTATTTAAGGTTTTGTGTGGTACGTTTTATCATCACGAGAACTAATTGGTCCGTTCTTTTTGACGCCATTATAGCCGATCCCATGTAGGCGAACATTCTGCAGCAATAGGCTATGTAATGCACTTGGGGAAGACGTTGAAGCTGACGAGTTTTATTTTCGGTAAGATGAGGTGCTCGCACATTACCATTGCGATGTTGAGTCTTTCCTTGATCAGGTCTTGCCAAACAGGTGGATTGTACGAAGAAATTTAGTCGAATATCCTCCCCGATCACCAGACCTCACACCACTAGATATTTTCTACTTGGGCATTAAAAAGACTAAGTCTACGTTATGAAACCTGCAGCAGTCTCTGGATTATAAAATGCTATTGAACACAAATGAGTCCACATCTCAAGGTAATAATTTCACGATGTCTGCTGTCCCATTGCGTGGCGTTGCTAGCTGTATCAGGACCAAAATGGGTGTCCGCTTGAGCATAGGCATTGAAAACAATTCAATAATTTTGCACTTTTGAAGTACTAAAATTCAACTTGGATGTCACCTTAATACTTAGTTTTGTACATCCTTTAGAACGATAATTATTACCTGAGAACTTTTCTTGCCATTATAGTTGATACTTTGTAAATAAAAGCTGCTTGAAAAGCAGGTAGAAATGATTGAAAGCAGTTGGTTTGAAAATTGGCATAAATAATATATCTTTATAAGGTATATATTGAGGTTTCCCATGAAAATTCTAGTACTAAATTCCAATTCCAACATGTAAATTTATCATTTAATTAAATTAGGCATGCAGTAGGCGAATGAATGTATAGCCGATATAAAGGGTGTGACACCCTCTGAGGCTCTATGACTGCGCATGTTTGGTGATGATAATGTTGGTGGTGATGAGAAGAGTAAGGTTGGTTATGTACAAACGCCCCACCAGGAGATCTTTGCAAATTGAGTCTTCAAATTTTTTTTATATGACACGAAGAACTGCATAATTAAATTTTAAGACATTCTCTTTATAGAAAATCGTCATTACTGTCAAAGGTGAAACTACATTTTAATTCTCTTTCAAACAAAAAAGTTTTTACCTAATTTAAAAATGAATCATTAATATTTTAAGAAAATTTATTTTTCATTTAATTTCAAGATGATTAAGAAAAAAAGGGATTTTCATTTGTTCAAAATCTGCTCAAAAATGTACTAACCGTCGCATACTTACATATCGAGCATTCCCATCAGTTTTCTTTCTATTACGAAATTAAGAGGTTGATAGAATGTGACCACTCTCGATCCCAACCGTAAAAAGATTTCATTATTTGCGTCTTAATTTGCTGCAATTCGGAGCAATTTATCTATGACAACATCGATAATTGCTAAAAGAGCCACTTTGAAGCACGTATGAGCAAACTCCATAAAAATTTAAATTATCCCTTGGGAATAAAGCGAGCTTGAGAATGTGACAAAAGAATTGAAGATTGTTGAATTATTTCCGTAGTGCATTTCCAGAATTATTTTATTCTAGTTGTCCATCTTTCAGGGTAATTCTATTGCTTCCAATAATTTTCACACCCTAAAACTCACTTATCGGGTTTCGAGATTGCCACTTGTGTCACTATCATTATTTACCTCGAATGAATGAGATGTTTTCAAAAATTTGATTTTTCCTTCCATTCAGTCAAAGTTTGCCAAAGTGCACCCATATCAATGTGCCATTCAACATGCGTGTTTACCTGGTTTTCGTTTATTATAAACTCACAATTTATACTAAAACGCAGATTGTCGTAAGGCAAAAATGTATTATATTCCGAGCGAATCATTTTGCGGAAATTTATCATTGGATCGAACTGAAGCATATAAGAGACTTTGCGCATTTTCCCTAACGTTTGAGTATCAATATGTTAAAAATAATCACCTTGCTAGTTAATTTATACCCAAACTATGCTATAAAATTGACTTCGAATAATTATATTGATATCGAGTGAAATCATAATACTATTCGTCGTGGTGTCTCCCCCTCGGAGACAAATTTGCTGGCCAGGGTAAACGACAAGTATTCAAACATTTTGATTGCATTTTCTTAATAATAACATGTGCGATGCCGTCTTCAGAGACACAATCAGGGGATGGAAACATTTGCTGAAAATTCTGCAAAATTGTGCATAAATGATACAAGTGACGGTCGAAATACTTATATAACTAACGGTCTCTCTAGTGTCAATTTTTCGCATATTATCTATAAATGGTTCCATGGGGTGGAACATCACGATACAGAACTTAATGCTTGTTATTGTAGTTCATTCTGCCAATATTACATGAACGTAAGTTAGTTAGACGCTTAATTATATTTTTAATTCTCAAAATTATATTAAGAATTTTTAAATTAGATGATTTGGGCTCGTTCGAACGGTGTTGCGTGTGCGGTTAATGAATGCAATAATCACTTTCCGCATTTACCGCAGCCTGTTTATTTGTATGTTTGCTCTTATCATGTTCCGTAAGTTGTATATCAAATACTTCAATACCAATTGAAAGTTCACTTTATGAAATAAAAATGTGGGACAGATCATAAATGACCAAATAGAAATCCTGCTATATAACCCTACTCAGAAATATTTTAGCTATTAATGTTCACACGAATTGTGCTAGAGTTATCTGATGACTAATCGCTTTGCCAAACTCAACACTTCGCTATCAATATACGTACCGAATAAACGTATTCCGTGCTACACGTCTGCTCCCCTTATAGCTGGGCTATAGCTTAGCTTGTTCTGGGAGTCTAGCTAGATGTTGGAGAATCTGCCATAGAGATTTCTGAGTCGGTCAGGCTTTATTAGAGTAGCGATCCGCTACAAATTGGTGACCCTGACGTGATTGCCAAAGCCTGACCTCAATCGCTCAGCAGAGAACCAATCTCTCACTGGCTACGGGATTTCCTTTCCTCGTCCCTCAATTCCCTCGGTGACCTCTTTCGCTCGAATGATCATCACCTTACGCCCGCTGCCGTTTCTCACGACAAGTCAGATCATGACTTCCGCTCAACAGGGACTCCATCTCCCGTCGGCGACGCGATTGTTCTTCGCATCGCTCTCCTCATCTGATGGTTCCTTCCCACAAACAATCAGCACCTCAATGGCTCCCCAACTCTCTCCTATCACTGGCTATGACTCCCACAGAACGCTCTTGGAAGCAGTCAACAGACGGAGTACGTTGCTCTTCGAAAGCCTACCCTTACAGGTCCCCGAAACTCCAACTCACAACAGCATTTCAACCGGCAAGCCAAGACCTATCGTCAGGCAAGCACACGCCGGAAGATTTCGACCATGGATTGTCGCAATCAAACGTCCGTTCAACAAGTACATTGAACGCCGATCATTGCATATGGAGGAACAACCAACAGGACTCTCGTCAGTGGACTAAATACTGCCTCACTCGCTCAGCCGGCAAGGTCCACAAGCATGCACGAAGTCCGCAACCCTACTGCCTCCAACTCCGACAATCCGGTCTCAGCAGTTCCAGCACCTATCCCACCTCTACCTAAAACCCTATTACACTCTCTACGACCGAAAAGTTCCTACCAACGCTCTAGAGGGGGAGTATTGTGGGACAGATCATAAATGACCAAATAGAAATCCTGCTATATAACCCTACTCAGAAATATTTTAGCTATTAATGTTCACACGAATTGTGCTAGAGTTATCTGATGACTAATCGCTTTGCCAAACTCAACACTTCGCTATCAATATACGTACCGAATAAACGTATTCCGTGCTACACGTCTGCTCCCCTTATAGCTGGGCTATAGCTTAGCTTGTTCTGGGAGTCTAGCTAGATGTTGGAGAATCTGCCATAGAGATTTCTGAGTCGGTCAGGCTTTATTAGAGTAGCGATCCGCTACAAAAACGTTTTGATATTTTCACTTAAGAGCAGATTTGGAGGCATGTGAATCGTATGAAAGTGGCAAAAGTTGCAGTAACTGTCCAAAAGGAACAAGATGTGATAACAAATTATGCTATTCTTCCAATCAGAAAGCAAGAATAAATGGACTTGCAATTATTGGAATGATGACTCTTAGATGTAACCCTGCAATGAAACTAATTAATAGAATTTTCTTTTTTAGTGTTTTTATCAAATATGCACATAAAATATATGTATTTTTTCGTCGATTGATTTATTATACACACACATATATATATATATAATGTGTTTTTATAATTGTTTAGTTTGTCACGACACTACATTTTGCGTGAAAGAGAAACGTCTTAACATAACTCAACTTTTAAATCACAATAAACTTCTTTCTTTATTGATTGAATTGCCTTAAATATGCGAAACATTTTCGTGAGAAGATTTGTTGTACAGCTTTTGTTTTTTCTGTTGTTTACTTTGCTTTGTTATATGAGTTGGACTTTTTCAAGTATTCATGATTTATGCCATTACCCGTTCGGTGAACAATTAAGGAAGCGCCCAGTTTGTATAATAATTCGGCAAACTAGCATCGAATGGAATTACTTCAGCATAATGTATATGCCACTATGTTTGAAACATATTATGAATATTTTTTGTAAATAATAGTAAAATTGCACTACAACACTGACAATCTTAAACTGACCAATAAAATATAAAAATTACTTTCAAGAGCTTTTGTTAAATTAGTTGACAATGACAAATAGAGTTTGATCGTAATTGTTTCCGCATCATCCATCCTCAAAGGATATTTTATAAAACTGTGCTAAATGGCTCCTTGTTGTGAAAAATACCTTTTCAAAGCACTTGTACAACAGAGACGGAGTCAGAATAATAGGAATGAAATATAACGATCATTGAGTGACCAAAAGATACGTACCAACACTGTATCAGTTTGTATGCTTTGGCTGGTGGAATTAAATTGCAACCTATCTGCGGGTTGAGCCAATTCAGCGAAATTCAATTCAATGGCATGCTCACTAAAGATCGATAATATTTATCTATGTACGCTTCCTGAATTAACAATTGCTACTTTGAAACATAAGATAACATCAAATGCAAATATTTATAAAATTTGTTTTTTTCAAATAGACGAAACAAGATTAAAATGATGCAAAGCAGTTTCTTTCGAAAACTGACAGATCCAAATAGCCTTTAAATGCAAAATATTGTTTTTAAATTAAATTTTACTAATTGATAAAAATTTCTCTGATTAAATGAATCATGCAATTTAATTATCAATATAAAAAACCTTGAAAATACGTACAAATAATTTTATAGCAAAATAAGATGGGGGGAATTGGGCAAGAGAATTATATAAGATATTTAAGGAGACATTCTGTCTGCTCATGTTTGGTGACGATGCTGTTGCTGCTCGCCAAGATTAACACCATAATTTACGTTTATTGTATATTGTTGCTTGTCAAATGGTCACAAACGTCAAAGGTGGAGATATAGTAGCACACCTATGAACATTGTCTCCCTACACTACAGATCAAAATTTATGCGATGAAACCAACCATATTTATTTCGACTGAAGTGACAAATTTTTGCTCAAACATACTTAAAACTTTAATATACTACTAAGGAAAATCAATTCTATGAAAATCATCGAATAAAGGCAATTATGAGATAAAGCAGAATGATGCATGTTTCACTGCTTTAACATTCAATTGTCTTGGCAGATGGCGACTGGAAGAAAGGAAAGTTTACGTTCTTAGAAATATTTTAAATATTCTTGATAGATAACAATCATGTCAATTGTAAAAAATGTTAAACCCGTTTAATGATTGATATATCCCAAAAAAGAAAGTGTACTTCAATAATTCTAAACAGAGAGATTATTATTATTATTTTATTGTTTAATTGAGTAATAATATTTACAAGTAGAAATTTACTTATTATTATTTTTTAATGATGACGATACAGAGCGAAGAGTTTAGTATTGTAAATATCATTTAGAATTAAGTGTGGGAAAGCAGATTTGTAAAAGAAGATTTTTTGGATTAACGAAGCCAGCTTCAAGTTTAGTGGTTACATTAATAGACATAATTGTACGTATTCGAGATCTGAGAATTGGCAAGTTTCTTACGAAATTCATCTCAATTTAAATGGAATTACAGTGTGGTGAGTTTTATCACCAAGAGGATCCATTGGACTCTACAGAACGTTTTTTTGCAACAGTCTGCTATGCCAAGCATAGGAGAAGAATTTGAAGACAAAAGTTTTATTTTCAGTAAGATGGGCACTCGCACATTGCCATCACGGGGTTGAGTCTTTTATTGATGAGGTCTTGTCAAGCAGGTGGATTTTGCAAAGAGGTTTTGACGAATATCCCAAGGTAATTATTACATTATGTGTGTCATTCCATTGCTTGGCGTTATCATTAGTGCGCAGGCAGTAAAATCAATGAAATTATACATGTAGACAAGACCTATATATTGTGGTTTTCTTGTTAAATTTTAATACTAATTCAATTTAATTACCAATACAGTAAACGATTGGGGCGTAGCAATTATAAAGAGAATGATCCAGCCAAGTGAATTGTACCTGATACCATCTGAGGCTCTAGAAATGCGCAAGATTGGTGGTGATGCAATTGGTGCAGATGCGATAAGTGAGGATGACTATGAGCAAACTTACCTCAAGTTGATCGTTGCGAATTTCATTTTCAACTTTCCTTGTGTCGGAAGAAGACTTACTTAGAGTTCTGAGCGTTCACTTTTTAGAAAATGGTCATTATTGTCAAAAGTGATAACGTTTCAATTTTTTGTCGAACTTTGCGTTTTTCCTTAATTTAAAAATGAAGCAATGATATTTTAAGGGAATTGGCTTGTAATTGAATTACAAGATGATCAAGGAAAAGAGTATTCATCTGTTTCAAGTCTGCTCAAAAATATTTTAACGCCAACATTCCAACACATTGAGCATTCCTACAAATTTTCTTTCCATTAAAGAGGCAGAGAGGGTTTTAAATCGTAGACTTCACTCAATTTCCAGCAAAAAATGACTGCTTCATTTGCGTCTGAATGAACTTCAATTCGAAACAGTTTATTTATGGCAGCTTCGGTTGTAACTTAACCAGTGCTTTTGGGGCAGGAATAGGCAAGACTCCAGTCCTAAGAAAATTGAATTTAACAACTTGTGAATAAGGAGTGATTAAGAATGTGTCGATGTAATTGAAGTAAGAGACTACGTTTTTTGAAAATAAATCAAATATCATGCATGTTCTAGGCTAAGCCAAGCCATACTTTATATGACTATATTTAATTCCACAACTACAGCAATTATAAAAAAACATATTTTACCGAATATGGCGTTCAAATTCCAATTTTAATAGAATATCGACGATTATCTCTGCCACCACTTAAACATTTAGGTTTGTTTTGGCAAAAATAGCTCCGAATTATAGCAATTTATGAGTAGCAACGTAGATTATAACTTCTCGACTTGAAGTTGAGACATAATCACTCTCACTGATAGGCTATACTAGTGTGGTGACCTACTCTCATTTTGCAAATTCCAATGCTTTTGTACTCTATGTGACGGTGACGCTATGCAGGCGTGAAGCAGCTCAACGCCTTCATTCATTCTGTGAAGTCAACACAATAAACCAGGGTGGGCTTTCGGAATTAGAGTGACTAATATGTGGTTAGCAATAACGTTCGTACGTTATTAAGAATAACATGAAATGCTTATTCATACTTAATTGTGCACGTTCTAATTATTATGCAAAATTCCCTCTTTATACACAGTAATCTAATTTTTTTCTTTCAATTGAAAAAATTAAGCTGAAATCAGGATAGTTGCGGCTGCCTTTTGTATAAGACGTTATTGCAATGTCCCTATTGGTGGCCCTATAAGTGACTGAGGAATTAGTTTGATGATTGGAAGCACTTCAATTGAAAATATTGTGTTAACTCTAGGCGTTTCGGAAGTTGTCTTTACGTAAGAGGTGTGTGAAAAAGCGTTTAACACATGAACCCCCCCCCCATATCACTTCTATTATGGTTTATAGTTATAGTTTATAATAACAGAAAATACGCAAATAATTGACTGACTAATGACGATAGCTGTTACCTGTCTACAATAGAGCAACAATTTTGTAATGGCTGATACACCCATCAATCATCCGGGGTTTTTCATCACGCAAATCACTTTCAGAAAGTGAATGAACCTACGATTTGACATTCATTAGAGCTTTCACCGAATCAATGATAATGTTTTTTCAACACGAATCACATTAGAAATTTCACCTGTCTTAGGTAGTGTGGAGCCACAATGTTTTACAAATATCATAAAAATTATGTGCAAGTAAGCTTTTTCTATTTTTTTCAATTTTTTCAAACAACGCACTCTATTTGTTCAGCATAGACATATTTACATTTTGTAAAAAGTGTTTGGCAGTTTAAGGAAATGTTTGGGATTTAACCATTTCCCAAAATGAATCTTTCATTTATCTTAAAGAAAAGAAATAATAACAAAATACGTTGCATGTTCTACGAGATTAAGTGTGGTTCAGCATATACCCTATCGGCACGGTAAAAGAATCATCTATTTATAGGAGGTTTAGTTATTTCACTGTTTACATAACATAGCATTGGTTGTATCCAAAGCGTTTAACTTACCCACAGTAAATAAATTCGACAATGTTCAAAGCAAAATTAAGCTAATACAGCATTGATGGCCATTTGTCAAAAGGAGAATGCTCAAAGCGTAATTTATATGGGCCTTTAAGACACGAAAGTGGATATTTGGAAATGAAAATGATTGTTTTAATTCCATTTTATCAGCAGGGTAAAATCATAAAATATTTGGCTAATTTTAAATTCAATAAAAATTGATAATGTTCAATATTAACACCTCTGGCATTTACTATGCAATTATGTTAATAAAAGCATCATGAAAACAGTTATTCAAAGCACCCGTATATATGAAAGTAAACTCAATTAGATTAAACTTGTGGTACAGACCAAATCGTGATTAGTTTGCGCATCATTATCCTCATTCGTCACAATCACAAATATTGTCATCACCTCAATGGATATCTTGTACAACTCTCTTGGCTAATTCTCCCCATTTAAACCTACTAAGCCCACAATTGCATCAATATATAATTATTAAATTTATCAGTGATGAAACTAAATGACTCATTAATAATACAATACAACACAATAATAATACAATGCAATAATATTGGGCATATAAAAACTATAAGGATTTTCCATTTTGCTGAAGAAACTGCTTATCCTCTTTACATATAATTACACTTGTTCAAAAATACACATTTATAATAAATATATGATTTCCATTATGATTAAATTTAGAGTCGAAAATTGCAAATGTACGAAGCGTTCAGAGATGAGCAACGTCGATCTGTATGACTCAAATATTTTGATTTTAAAAATGCTTTCACACGATTAACTATTTCTTTAAGTTCACTACATTTGTCAAATAGCCTTAAACTGTTTGCGTTTTAGGCATTTGTTGCATATTTGGTACACCCTGGGCAACGTATTCTCATACGGCAAAAAATGTCTCACCTCACCTTTTTTCTACATTTGTGTCTGTCTGTCTGTCTCTTTTGCACTCTTCTGTTCGCGCCCTCCCCCTCCCGACTTTTTTCCACTTTGATGTTCCTTCCTCGATGTCCGATGCCTGATGTCAACTTAAGGGCTAATGATAACTATCAAAACGCCTGTCATTTGATATAAATTAATATTGTCAATAGTAATGTTATATAGGTTTGCGTTTGAACATTGCGATTAATATTGTCTTTATAAATGTAGTGTTAATATTGTAAAAAAGAAAAATGAAAATGAACCCACTTGCCAATCAATGATAAAATCATGCCTTTACACTTGTAGATGCTTCAAGAAATTGCATGAATATATTATAAATTGTTCAAAGCAATAATCTTTTTTAAGACCGTTGAAATAATTTACTGCTAACATACTCGTAAATATGATCTATCTTATGGATTACCTACTCACTGCGGAATAAGAAATGCGATATGATTCTTTAACTGGCTGAAAAATATACGTCAGATTGGGGTTCAATTGGGACAATTCGTCAATGAAAAATTTGATTATTACCTTAACAGTCAATCTGGACCAAGTAAATTTCAAATGCTAGCCCTAAATAAATTTACCGTAATCTCTCAGGGACGAAGTAACTGAAGTTTGTAATATCGAGTAACATTACAATAATAAATTTCTAAAGATAGCTTAGAAAGTTGATTGGACTGGCCATTCGCGATTGCTTGCACAGTGGCATTTCGAAACTAATCCTCACGTTCAAGATATTCTCACTATAGTAATCTCTCTCACCCTTTGCAGCTCAAATTTTGAACAATGATAACCATCGCTGCTCAACTCGATTGAATAAAATGCCTTCAGTAAAACTATTGTTTTTCTGCCAAATTACTTGCATGCTAAAGCAGTGAATCTTTCAACATGCTGCTTTATCTCACTACCGCCTATTTTAATTGCTCAAATGTATCTTAAAACGCTGGTTGTCATTAGGTACCAATGTCGCGTGTTCTTTTGTAACGAATCGTTGTGCACAAATTTACCATTGGATTGAAACACACCATATAAGGCACTTTGCACTCGTTCTCAAGCGTTTGAGTTTCAAAGATGCTACAAATCATCACCTTATTGATCTGTGTCTAGCCCATCTACTCTAAAATGGAAAACAAGTATTATACAGAAATCGTAGTCACTCATAATGCTGTTCGTAGTAAAGTCTCACCTTCAGCGTCAAATATGATGGCCATGGTAATGTTACATTGCACTCCCATTTGCAGAAATACATTGAGTCGTTAGAACCTTTGGCTGATGAAACTGCTAAGACATGCAAAATTGGTACAATTGACGGTTGAAATACTTATGTCACCTACGAGACCCCAATTGTCAATTTTTCAAATGTTATCAATAAGTGCTTCCAGAGCGTAGAAGATTGCGACACCGATCTTAACGCTTGTAACGAGGGTCAAATTTGCCAATACTTCATGATCGTGAGTTAGTTTGACGAATAATTATGATGTATATTCAACGATGCCTAAATAATTTCTGAATCAGATGATTTTTGCACCTTCATACGAATTTGGGGAGTGAATTCGAACAATGTGTTGAACATTTTCCAAATTTGCAGTCTCCTTTATATCTGTATGTTTGTGAGTATCATATCCCGTAAGTTTCCATCAAATAATTCAATGCCAAATAAAATTTATTTCTCTAAAATGTTGAAACTATAAACATTGCCATTTTAGCGCTGATCTCGAGGCATGTGCATCGTATGAAAATGGTACGAGTTGCAGTAACTGTCCAACAGGAATCCAATGCAATGACAAATTGTGCCTTCCTCAGAACTAGACAGGACAAAGTGCAGAACTGTGGAGGAATGAATGTTACTTTAAATTTAAATTATTTAATAAAATTGACTTTATTAGTTTGATTTATTTCTTATGAAATTCCGTTATTATTGTTTTGTCAGCGATTGCTTTATTTCTATTACTATTTTTAAAGATTTATGGTGAATTAATGCAAATTGCATATATATATATATATATTTGTCACAGGTTATTCTAGCTCATCAAACGCAATTGGCCTTAAATTTCATCTTAAATTGCTGTGCTCTTTTGAAACGTTGTCTCCTTTCTGCGAAGGCAAGAAAAAAACAGGGGAAAACAAGGGAATAGAACTAACTTATTGATATTAATCCTGGCTTTTAAGTTATTAACTTGTTAACTAGTAATTGGGAATTTCCAAATTGTTATTGAAACAAGAATTTGCATGGGTGCTCGTCTATCTATTAGAACAATAATTTCATAGAAGTAAAGAGGGGGAATAGAAGAGTTTTTAATAGATGCAAAGTAGACAGGGATAAAGTTAGTGAAAAAAAGCATGGCGGGTACTCTGGAAGTGAACGAATGTGACAGAGCTTGGGGCGACAGTATTCTGAAGTCAACATTTTTCCCGTATGGGAATATGTTGCCCAATGTGGACGAGTTAAGTCTACCTCACACCGGGTAAACGACTATAGGGCGTAAAATGGAAAAAAAGTCATAATGAAAATTCAATTCAAATGCGAATTTGAGCAACGCTCATTCTCGCCTTTTTGTTCAAATATCATTACGGCCTATCCTTCTCTACAGATTTATGCATATCTATATACATAAGCATTGAAAAAAACTCATGGTCACTATAATAACAACAATGATAACCATATTAATATATTGAAAGCTGCTAAAACAACATCACAGTATTTATATAATGACGGAAATGCACAAATGAATCTAGTTTAATTATTCCATTTAATATCAAAGCAACATTTCTTTGCCGTCAGTTCACTGAATGACAACCCAATGGTTTTTCCTTTCTAGTTTTCGGAATGGCACAATTAGTCTTTGCATTGAGATTCTGTGATGCAATTACTGTAAATAACACAGCTTTCATACGATTCACATGCTTTCAAATCATCGCAAAAATTAGACGGTTTATATTTTTAAAATCATATGTAAGCAAATGCAATATTACTTACTTTGATGGGATCATTAAATAAATTTGAATTTAAAAAGCGATTCAACCCCGCATTTTTGAACCCACTGGTTTCTAGACCCTATTTGTTTACAAAATGTAATAATGATTCTAGAGCCGACCACATTCATCCGGTGATTTATTCAGTTCGGAATCAAATCCATTCACTGCGTTGATAGGTAAAAGTGGTTGCAAATTTGAAACCTAATTTGTTTAAAATAATAACAATGCTGCATTTTTTGAAGATATACTCCAATTTTAAATTCGAAATCGGGCAGCTTTTCCTGATGATGCATGTGTTGCTTTAATGTATTTCACGTCACGTAATAAATGCAGCTACCAAGGCCCTTCATAATGAGTCAACGGGTAATCAGTCGCAAGTCAAGTAATATCGATTTGGAGGAAATACTGTGGCCTACTCTCAATGGGTGAAATTTCCATTCTGGCTCAATGTGGAGGTACGGCCCACAAACTGCGTGTCAGTTGCCAAATAATGAGGTGAAGTACGATGAAGTCTTGCACAAATGGTTGCGCTTCATCACTAATGCCAACAAAGTCAAAATTCTTGCAATATTTGGATTAACTATTTTCGTGTAATATGGGAATTCACGTGCAATCCTCCAACAATAGGAGAAAAATCAGTTCGTAAATTTAAATCAAACGGAAGAAGGAACTATTTTCCGTTATAATATTTAGTTGAGCATTATCCAACCAAATCGCACACTGATTCCACCTCTTACCATTGTAGTGCCGTCAATGTGCACAGGATATTCGAACTAATCAGGCGCAGGTAACAATACATTTTATCACAAACCATTACACTCCTTCGACAAGTTGTGCCTGTTCTAAAGCTGCAGTCATCCGAGCGAAAACAAATGGAGTTGATATTTGAATAAAACTAATCTAATTTGGGTTAGATTCAAATCAAACTCGTTGCTTAGAGGAACTATTCTGCACAACCTACATGTTATTGCTTATTTGTGGTCAATTTTCATCCGACTCATTGCGTCCACATGCTTTCAAATCAACGCAAAAATTGAAAGGTTAAAATTTTTTACATCTTATGTAAAGATCGTCCTCTTGGACAGGTTTAGTAGATTAAAGACCCACGGTAGTTGATATTGACAAACATGCAGATACACATGCATATTTAAATGTCGAAAATTCCGATCACTATATTTAACCGCCCACCCAATATCGTTAGAGAGTGTCCGAATCACCTAATTCAATAGTCTTTGCTCATTTTTGAAAAAAAACCATGCAACTAAGCGTTAAACTAACTCATGTTTTACAATTTTTTTCATTATTGTATGTCCAAGAGCCATTTAAAGATATCTTGTGAAAAATTGACCATTGAGTGACCAAAAGTTGCGTTCCGACCCTGGTATCATTTTTGTATACTTTGGCTGGTGGAATTAAATTTCAAGGCATCTGCGGGTTGAGGCAATTCAGTAAAATTCAATTCAATGGTATGCTCACTAAAAATTCATAATGTTTATCTTTGTACGCTTCCTGAATTATCAATTGCTAATTTGAAAAATAAGATAACATCAAAAGCAAACATTTATAAAATACATATATTCAAATAGGCGAAACAAGATCAAAATAATGCAAAGCCGTTTCTTTAGAAAATTGACAGATCTATCTATCCTTTAAATGCAACATATTATTGTTTTTAATTAAATTTTAATAATTAATGCGAATTTCCTTGGTTAAATGAATCATGCAATTTAATTGACAATATAAAACCTTGAAAATTGACGCAAATAGAGGGAGTGAATCGGGCAAGAGAATTATACGAGACATTCAAGGAGACATTATGTCTGCTCATGTTTGGTGACGATGATGTTGGTGATCGCCAAGATGAACACCATAATTTACGTTTATTGTATATTGTTGCTCGCCAAATGGTCACAAATGTCAAAGGTGGCAATACAGTAGCTCACCTATGAACATTGACTCCCCATACTAAACATCGATGTTTATGCGATGAATCCAACAATATTTATTTCAACTGAAGTGAGCACATTTTAGTTCGAAAGTACTTAAAACTTGAATATACTACTAAAAAAATTAATTCTATGAAATCATCGAACGTAGACAATAACGAGATAAAGTAGTATGCTGGGTGTCTCACTGCTTTAACATTCAATCGTCTTGGCAGATGGCGACCGGAAGAAAGAAAAGTTAACGTTTCTAGCAACATTTTAAATAATTTCGACAGATAACATTTATGACAATTGTAAAAAATTAAAAACCCGTTTAATGATTGATATATTCCAAAAAAGGAAGTGTAATTCAATTATTCTAAACAGAGAGTTTATTATTATTTTACTGTTTTAATTGATTAATAGTATTTACAAGTAGAAATTATTTTTATATTTTTTTTATGATGATGATACAGAGCGTAGATTTTGGTTTTGCGAATGGTAATAATGATTAGGATAGCACTGTACCAATTATGTTGCCTGGATACGAAACTCACCAAATCCGTGATACTTTCGGAATCGCAGTCAGAGAGAAAAACAAGACTGTGGTCCTACAATGGATACCTGGTCACTTTGGAATTAAAGTCAATGAGCTTGCTGACACACTTGCTAAGAAGGAGACAACGAAGGTAATGAGCTTGCTGACACACTTGCTAAGAAGAGGACAACGAGGCATGGACCGGCCGATATCTTTGCACACAATGAAGGCCATAATCAGGAGAGAATTCCAGACCACAACGTGAAATGAACTTAAAGCTCGAACAAAGGAGAAACAGTGGAGATTGGCACTTTCCGACATACCCGACCGGCCAAAAATCGAAGCCGTTGCTGTGTTCACACTATGTACCGGACACGATTGCTTGGCAAAACACCTTTACAGTTTGGGAGTATACACTCAACCCGAATCCCCTCTATGTAACCTACAGGAGGAAATGGAAAAGACCCACCTGATTCGATGTCCAGCTCTAAAGACAACGACGGAAAACCAGAGATACTTTAAGGCAAGAAGACGGGTAATGAACTACTATTAATTAACTGCTATAAATGTACCCCCACCCTTGGGGGAGTCTGAAGTCAAAATTTAAATTTAAATTTAATACCACAAAGCCTGCCATTTGAAATAAATAAATATGTTGAGGAAATTTTAAATTTCTAAATACATATAATATACAATATATAAAGATTATATATACATGCAAAAATAATATATATATATATATATATATATATATATAGGTTATATAAAACAGTGACAACACTGGCAAAATTATATGGCAATCACCCTCAAGAACTTTTTTCAAATCAGTTAATAATCATAATGCATAAAGCTGGGATTAATGGCTTACTTTGAGCAAAATATCTATTTTACTTGTAAAATATTCAACGCAATTGTTAAATACGTAAATAGGCATTGACACGGAGTCAAAATAATAAGGTCAGAATGCTCGGCGTTCGATGTTCTTTAGGTAGTCATATAGGGAACTCAATGGAATATTGCCATCCTAAAAGTAAGACAGGACAAGCATGTGAATTAATAAGAGCATTCCTAAATGACAGTACTTGTTTGTCTTTGAAAGAATTTTATTTTTTGCATCGTATTTACGTGTTAATATGCCAGAGAGATGGCGAATGCTATCTCGGACATCTAAACATCTGCAAATTTTCATGAGGAGTCGGTTTTTGGCATGTCCAGTATAATTTTACATTCAAGCGAAGAGATTTTGGTTTTGGAAAAAAAATTAAATATCTTGTATGTTTGTGGCTGAGCCAAGCCCAACAGTATGTGGCAATATTTAATCCCACAAATAAAACGATTAAAAACAGCCATATTCCAAAATAAATGGGGTTTAAATTCCATTTTTAATAGAAAACCTGCGCCTATCTATGCCGCCGCAAAATCGATTAGGCTGATTTGCCAATTTGGAACAATTAATGAATAATAACGTTAATTGTATCTTTGCGATTCGCATTTTAACGCAGACAACATGATTGTCATAATTAAAGGTGTAAATGATAACGGTGCTAAGGAATCCGCAGATACGGTTGAGGATATCATATTGAGTGTCCTTTCAAATGTTTATTTTAATAAATAAATTGGTTTATTAGAGATGTAAATTGACCTCATTTTTGACTTTTTGAAATTTCCAATTTTCAAGTATTCCCAACACCATATACCCCTCTCGCTCTTTACAACTCAATATTGAAATTTCGAAATTTCCTCAATTGCAGCTGACTTTATCAAAAAACGAATGGATTTAATATTGTCGTGAAAAGAGTCCTTTGCCTGCTTTAAGTCCGCCGGCTTGAAATTGAGGCACAATCACGCTCACTGATAGGCAATAAGAGGCATATGTGAAAATTGTGTCAGTGAGGTGACCTTCTCTCGCCTTGTGAATTCCGTGACGACAACACTCTGCAAACTTCTGCTTATTGAGACGATACTTGCTATTAAGCAACTCAACTCTATTAATGAAGGGATGTGATCGACACATTTTGATGTAATATTTCTCGTTACAGGAAACGCTAAAATGCGTTCTTTTATCAAAGGATTAACTTCAAAATATGCCTAGTAATATCAATTCGTTTTAAGAACATAGCATTGTAGAAGCAGTGACGTAAATTCATAGGGGTGAGAAAATGGTAGGGTTAATGGACAATGTTGGAGTTAACGAACTGAGATCAGGCGTTCAACTTACCACGCCTTACTACTTTTGTGTCGCACATTTTAACCTCTCATGCGCGTGGTGGTCCACATTTGCCGGCGCACTTACTTTCTTATCCTGCATGAAATTCCTCTGCATGTTTGCTTGTCTCCATGTTAATACAAAAAGAATTATTAAATAATAAATCGTGAGATTTAGGCAAAATTTAAATGGCATGCTCGGAAACCGTAGTGCTCCATACACTTCAGCTAAAAAATGCAATGGGAATTAAAGGTTGTTTTTACTAACAAAAGGCAAATAAAGTTGTATATATACTTGATAAACATCTTTTTAACTTCATCAATGCTAGTAGAGTGATATGAATGACAAAATTGTATAAAATGTGATTTCCTAGTTTGGCCTATTTAAAAGCAAGATGGTAAACATTGTTTTGGCTACTAAGTTGTCCCATTCTAAATCAAATTACTGAGATGAGCTGCGCCTGAAAATGACCCAATAATGTTGCTCTGTTCCTTAACATTTTGTTACGTCATATATTAACCAACCGTATACGCGACTTGGTGAAGTTTGAAAGTCAGACACTTAAGTGGTCTCTAGGGTTAGAGAATGATTCACGTCTTCGTGTTTGAAACTCTCGATTTAAAACAATGATATAGCAATTCAGATTGAAACACGTTTACCCGATTGAGATCTTATGAATATATGGAAACATCTGCAAATATAGTAGCCACAGCCGATAATGCTTTTCAATTTGCCACTGCAAAGGCTAAATGAGAATCAGTTATACTCTGACCGGTGTTAAGTTCGAAGGCATCATCAGTCAAAACGTTCGTCGATTTGCCTACTTTTGGCTCTTTCAGCCAATATGACAAAGATAAATCGAGGACTATTTAGAACGCAGTGATTCAGCAGAAATAACTTCGAAAAACATCACCAAAATGGATTTCTTTGCCATTAAAGAGCTGATATCATCATTTGGCTTCATTAACCTTTAAATTGTCAAATCTTGTAAAAAACAGACGGCTCTTGCAAAAAACCTTAAATGCAGTTGAATTTCTAGTGAAACGGTTGTTCAGTATTAGTTACTATGGAAAGACGTTTTAATCAGTACCTCAATAGAATGTCAGCATCTCACAGACTGACAGATTACCTTGCACATTCGCTGTTTATATATAATAAAATCAACTTTCATAAGAAATCCACTTGACGTGAAGAGACGCTTTTAAACACACCATAACCAAAATTTAACAGCATTTCGTCAGTGTCATTTCTTACAACTCATGCCTTAATAGAGCCAACGACATGTGCATCCATTTCAATCACTTCAATTTTTTTGTACCCTCTGCTTGTGACTGTTATTATATTTTATAATATTATTGAGTAAGAGATTAATTGAAGGCTTAAAGATAATGGTCGCTTTGTGTTATCGCTCTGTGCGTCATCGTATACCTGCATGTCTGCTCGCCAGGATTATGTGGGACACGTTATCGCTGTGTGCACCATCGTATGTCTGCATGTCTGCTCGCCAGGATTGGGAGGTCTTATGCCTGCATGTCTGCTCGCCAGGATTGGGAGGTGCGGCGGTACACTCTGTGTGCAGCGACCGTACAAACAGTGACCACTAGCCTCTGTTTGTTTGACCTAATCCGCCATCCTGATCATGATTGACCGTACAAACAGTGGCCAATCATTAACCTCTGTTTAACGCGATCGTACAAACAGTGACCAATCATTAACCTCTGTTTAACCTAATCCCCCATCTGACCAATCATCAACCTCTGTTTAACCTAATCCCCCCATCCTTCGCCGTACAACTCTGTGTGCAGCGACCGTACAAACAGTGACCACTAGCCTCTGTTTGTTTGACCTAATCCGCCATCCTGATCATGATCGAACCGGCGACCTGGGAGGTGCGACCGTACAAACAGTGACCAATCATTAACCTCTGTTTATGACCGTACAAACAGTGGCCAATCATTAACCTCTGTTTAACGCGACCGTACAAACAGTGACCAATCATCAACCTCTGTTTAACCTAATCCCCCATCTTGATCATGAGTAGCTCCCTGCGTGTTTACATCGCTATCAATATACGTACTGAATAAGCGTATTCCGTGCTAATTCTCGAGGCCTTTCGAGTTGGAAGAAACTGCTTAAGAGATTTCTGAGAATAGTCAAGGTTATTAAGGTAGCTAATCCGCTACAGCTTTAAGTGATTTCTAATTGAAAGAATTTATCTTTATGAAGTCGCTACAAAATAAAGTTTTATGAAACCTTATTGCACACTTTACTCATGACTATGAAATGTATGTTCCTTTTTTGGCTAATTTGACCTTTAATTTAGTATTAATTGATGCATCCTTCCATCATTTCGCTTGCGTCATATTAATCAACGTCAGAACTATATAATGAGTTGACAGCTTGATAGCTATCAGAACTTTCAATCAAAAATCGATTTTTGAAGGTGACACCTAATTTTCGCATGAGTAAGGTGAAAAGTAAGTCATTTCCTATCGACATTTTTTCTTGGTGTTAAAGAAAAGACTGTCTTAACCCTGTATAAACATATAACAACCACGTTTTTCAAATTAAATCTGACAGATACGATACTACTGATTTCAATCTCAGTAGACCATATGGAAATAGATTTGAAGGTTACGTAGAATACTAATGAATAAATTCTCATTTTTACCAACCCATTGACATATTATCATTTTAGAACAAATTGATTTAATTTATTTACCGTCCCCATTTTCCTTTTTTACATGTTTTTGATTATACGGGAAATTTATATTTTTACGTAGCTCTGAATTAATTTACTCTTAGCTTTGAATAAATTTTTAAATTGAGTACAAACAAAGAATGATCATTTCAATCAAATGAATAAGAAAAATAACAGAAAACGTCGTTTAACCTACGTAATTTAATACTTTGCGACATACATATTATTAACACTGCAATAAAATCATTTGCCTAAAGTCAGTTTAAATATTTTACTGCTATATACATAATTTCGCTTTATATATACGAGAAAGCGTTAAATGTTTCGTCAGATGTTAACATCCTTACAGCCACCTTTGACATATACGAACATGTGCCAAACAAAAAACCAAAAACTTAATTTTCATGAGCTAATTTGACTAATATAATGCCTTTGATAATGCAGTTGATTATTTTGTATTCAATTTAACTTCAGGCCAAATTGTGGTAATAACTTTCTTATTTTCGTGCCTACAGAGGTCGATGATATTCATCAGCGAACTCTTCTTGCGTTTACAATTGTTACTCTTAATATCACAACATCATGGAAGGAGAATATTTGCAATACCTGTATTTTTTCGAACCAGTGAAATTAGATCAAAATGATGGGAAAAAGTTTATTTAGAAATTGACAAATACATAAAGTCGTTATATTTCTCATATCATGATTTATCAATTAAATTTATTTTTAAATTTAATTACCAAAAAACGAAACCATGTAAAATCGATGCAAATATGTGCATATTAAGTATAGAGGGTGAAAAACACGTAAGAGAGTTCTAAGAGCCACTTGCTTATACTCTATGTCTGCGTATGCTTTTCTATGAACCAGTGGTTGTTTGTCAACTCCCTCATTATCAACGAGTTTGCAATGAGAAATGAAAGTGATATCTAAATTAACCATGAAGAAGTTCTGATGAAAACTTTGAAAGCCTCTTAGTTTTAAGCTGATTTTACAATGTTTTATGCTTGATTTCATTTAATATTCATTTGGCATCAAAGTCAAATTACTTTTCCATTACTCAAAGTTGAGAATTCAAGGTGGGTTTAAAGTCTAGTGTGTAAGTGGAATATTTGACGATGGCAAAACATCTGCTAAATACCGTTAGCATTTGAGATAATTGTCAACGAACGGGATTATGAGAAGAGGGCAGTAAGAGTTCAAAATTAGAAGATATTTAGTTGTCCATGGAGGTGAAGGGAGTATGAAAGTTCAATAACTGAATCTCTAAAAAGAGAAGTACTGGCATAATTGTGCAATTTTAAGCCGCCCACATTTAGATATGGCCTTTTCCACAACATATTTTTTTTGCGCATCTATTTAATCAGACACGAAATGCAGCATTTCCTATTTACTAAACTTACAGAATCCCAAGTAATAGACCAGTGGGGAAAAGAAGTGACTATACAAAAATCATCATGGATGCATATTGGAACTAGTAGTAACACAGAATGAAATTATCGGGGCACAATAGAAACCTCCAATGTTCAGGGACGTAATGAAGAGAACGAATTATAGGCAAGGGAGAAAGGAATTGGGAGTAGATAAAATGACATAAATAGTAAGATATTGACACTAAGTGAATCAGCACAACTTGGCGATTGATATTGTGTAAAGATCAACTGTTATGATTAATAGAAATAGGCTTAAGTAAAGTCAATTCCAAGTGAAATATATGCAAATGCTTTGCATTTTACTGCGATAAAATGCAAATTATCAAAATTTTTAATAAGTGGATATCAACAAATGCTGAAATTTGAATATGGAAACACTATTAATAATCTATGGATCATACAAATAAATAAGAAGTAGGATAGTGGAATAAATTCACGTGTCTAATTAGTTGAAGGTATTTGTTAACACAATTTTTCAAAATGAGTAGAGATGAAAGTATTGATATTCATATGTTTGGAGCAGATCAAAAGACTATTTCATTTTATTTATTCCAGAACGATTGGTCGGTATAGACTTTCAATAAGACGCCTGAAAGCAATGCACTATATTCTTTTATCTCATGGATAAATTGTCCATCAATATCCTTCACCCACAAAATGTCGATGATAACGAGGGACATGGCGAATACCACCACCTTCATCTCCAATCACCCGAAGACATATACCGAAGTGCCCATCTCTTTTTATATTCTTAACCCATCTGCATCATTTTTACTAGATACGCATTTACTCGCGCTAATTTTGTAGGTTTTATTGCATTGGCAATTAAATCTAATGATTTATGTAGGTAGAGGTGTTGATATAAATTATTCAAATTTAATTATGAAGCGATAGCATATGATATATAATAGCCATTTATATTTTTCAATTTTTAAATGAAACTACTTATAATCATTTGAATCTGATTGAGCCTGTTTTTAAGAAAGCAGATGTTTATAACATCTGCTTTTCAAGTAGATTTGATTTTCAAAGTAAAATTTGTGAATGCAAGCGGAGTTCAAAGATTAACATTTTGCCATTATATGTGCACAGAAACAAGCAAGTTATTGAATTAATTTAACACTTCAGTTTAATTTTATATGGGACAAATAAACCCGAATAAATTACATCTTGGACGATCTTTGTTTGAAAAAATAGTCATAAATGTCAAAGGTGGCCCTATAGTAGTCAACAAGATAGAGAAATGCACCAGTTTGTGCTAAAATGGATGATAATATAGCCAGAAGCAAACATATAAATTTCGGTACAACTAAGTATTTTGAAGATGCTGATCACCCTCACTTTGGTGACATAGTATTTCCAATCTCCAACCTGATATCAAGATATTTTCACTGCTAACAATCACTTATATTACATAACTAAATAATGGGCTTTCGAAATTCATGCAATTAACACTAGCCTCACCAATGTTAACTTAATTTAAAGTTTTCGGTCATGTTAGTATTTTGCCATTTCAGTCATCTATCATGCTGCTCTATCTCGTTATTGCCCATTTTTAACGTTGAAATGTATCTTAAAAGGCAGATTATTATGAGATTAGCAATGTGCAGTGCCCGAACGCAATTATTATACCAAAATTTATCAGTGGTTTGAACTCCAACAGATAAGACTCCGCACATGTTCTCAGGCGTATGGTCCGCATTATGCTAAAAGAAATGAGCTTTCTGGTTTTTAAATACCCCCAATTTCGATCGAGTGCACTCTATTCAAAACCAAACAGACATCAAAGACAGTCAATATTGTTCGTGGTCGTGTCTCTCCCTAAGAGTCAAATATTCTGGCATTGGTAAATTCCAAAAATGACACAATAAGCGATGGAAATACTTATGTAACTTACGGTCAATCAACTGTCAATTTTACACATTTAAATTTTAAATGGTTCTGGCATGTGGTTTTTAAAGACTTTGAAATTTGCCATCATTTCATGAACATTAGTTATTTTGACGCTGAAATAAAATATCCATTCAAAAATACATAAAGAATTTCTAAATTATATGATTTGGGGCCCATCGAATGGCATTGAATGTGACTTGTTGGATAATGAAAGACAGGCATTTAGGCTCAAGAGGATGGTCACTACGGTCGATGGAATCTCCAGCGGACCCAAGTTTTAACATAGAAAAGAATCGATTTGGAACAGTGCTATATATATTCGCAGTGAAACAGGTTTACTAGACTAAGATCTTATGCAATATGAACGATTTGGATAAAGACTTACCACAACACTTTATGACACACTTTCTGAAAGTGCAACACGTGGTATATTTTTGCTAGCTAGAGTTCGTCATTAACGCTTAATTTAGAGCGAAATTTGCTCTATTTGCACAATAATATTGATTTGATTTTCTCGCAGTATTCAGTCACTTAGGTTGTATGATTTATTCAAAATTAAGTGTTGAAAATCCAAATTGTTTGTTGTATGCGGCGCATTGTTTATTTTGTTGCCAGAAAGTGTTATAAAAATGTCTCAATTGCTTATAGTTTGTAATCTTAATTATTATGATACTGACTGAAAAACTGATTTGGTAAATTATAATAATTGTCTAAATTGATTCCAAGCAAAGAGCTTCAAGAGACACCTGATCAAAATGAATAATACTTATGATATCAGTACGAAAATTATCATAAATGAAGTGAACTG
>UZAE01012186.1:13498-54237 GCA_900617975.1 Rodentolepis nana
ACGAGGCACCCTGCGAGTCTAATTAAAATACTACACCCTCATCCACACCATGGAGCAGGTAGATAAGCTACCTATGATAACCATTACACCTTAACTCCAATCAGCAATTTAATTAACAGAAAAAAGGCAGTGGGGAAAAATGTCACTAAAAGACCGCTATCACAGATAAAATTAAGAAGCAAAGCTATTTGCTAGTGAAATGTGTAAATAAATCGAGGTGGTGTAAGCAATCACAATGAACAAACAACTAACAGGAAGGTGACAATATCATCCTAAAATAAGACCTGAAAGTTAGAAAGGTGACGACCGAACATTGGGACACTGCCTTATGCAACAACTTCCAGAAATAGGATGAGATAGGACTCTTCTCATTGCCCTCTCCCCCCCCCCCCCCCCCCACTGTCTCAGAAACTACATATTATTTGGAAAGTGCGCGACAGATTTACCTCCACGTGGTATACCCTGGGCGCCACATATTCATAAGGAAAAAACGCCTATAAACTGGCAGTTGACTTCTAACTTCAAACTACCATGGCCCCACTGTATCTCATATCCCACCATGTAAACAGTACTCACCTTGCCTTACCTTTTACTTCTTTGAATCCCCCTTCAGTTCCCCCCCCCCTTCAACTTTTTGTGACGTTGATTCTCCCCCACCTCCCCTCTGTGAAGCCCTAAGTCAACTAAATGGCTAATTGCAACTAACATAAAGCCTGACATTTGATATAAAAATTAGTCGGGAAATCACTGAGTCTATTTGAACTATTCAAACGAACAGTCATTCTTCGTGTTAAGCAAAAAAAATTGTGCATAGAGATGCACAGCTTTTAACGTTGTAGCTGTCAAATAAGTAAGAAAGTAGACTATTTAAAACGTGCTGCATGAAAAAATGTGGTTATTTCTGAAACTCAAATTGCACATTCGTCCTCTTCGGCCTTAACATTTTCGTGATTAAATTCAATTGGAGAATCGTGTTCATAACAATTGGGAACATTCGCACTGACTCACATGAACGGAGTTTGGAATTCGTTTGCACCTTCATGGCCAACTAATTAGTGATTCCCATCTGAGTTATCTAACTGCAAAAGAAACCAACATATGAAATTGTATGATTTTGAAGAAACAGAAGTTTCACCACTTCCACCTTCATTTCAATAGAGCATTTACCTGCAATAGTCCAAGGATTCCAACTTTGTAACTAACAATTTTCGTGTTCAAATGCTGGCAAAAAAATTCCTATGACTTAAGCCTCCTGCACCCAAGTGTGGCTTAGCGCCTGTTTGTGGTAAAGAGAAGAAAAGGTGAGATGAGTGCTACTTTAGCAGAATTTATCCATTCCGTGGAAAGTGGATAGAGCTCTAACTATACTTAAATCTGTTGCAGCCAGTATGATGAACTTAGTAAAATAAGTAAGCACTTCGACTTAAGCACTCCATCACTATTCTAAGGTTACGGTATTGAGTGATTATTTGTATCATTGATTATGAGTAGGTGGCATTGTAAACATCTATAAAGTCAGAAATCACTACTACTATACCCATCGATAAGAAACCATAAATCAGATTGGTTGTCGTGTTGGTTAAGTCTATCTATGCTACAGATGGTGGTAAGATTTGAGTCCCTCAACAGGAAGGCACTATGATCCAAAATTCTACACAACTCCGAGATTTACATGTCCACCTCTGTAAAACTAGGCAAACTATGACTTCATTAGGTAATACTGATTGTATGCTTAAGTAGCTTACTACGCTGAAGAGGATATCTTAACCTGAATAACCGTTGAAAGGCAGTGACTACTAAGCATAGGATATGTTAAGTTTGAGGGTATTAGTAAAAGGGATACTGATTTGCCGTAATTTAAAATGGAATAATTAGTAAAGCTAATATGATGCCAAGGAAAGAAAGCCGAAAATTGCGGCCTTTCCTTCACACCTAATATAAACAAAAGGAAGGTAATCTGTAAACCTTAGGTGAGAAAAAAACAAAATGCTATAGCATGATCATGATTAGATTATAATGATCAACTCTAGTAATCGATGCAATTATCCCATACACCTTTAAATAGTTGTTTTAATAACTCAAAATAACCAAAAAAATGAGATTAAAGTTTGTCCAAGCGACTGCGCGAAACGTGGCCTTGGTCTTACCAAGCTAGAATCGAATTAATGGATGTGCTTGAAGAACTTTGTTCCATAATTGTAGAAGTAAAAGTAGATTGAATAAAATAGGTAATAGTAAAAGAGAAATAACCTATTGGGATTAAAATTTTAAGCACAAAAATAACAAATTGCACAGAAAGACAATAACTAAGCAAAGCAACAGTCATATTCATTGCAGCGCCAATGCTACTAAGACAAAATAGACAGACCGCTAGGAAATAAGGTCATTTATAATTAAATCAATAAATGCACAAATTAATTATTGGCATTGCTATTATTAATTAATAACACAATTTACACTGCAAAATGACATTTGATAATAATAAATGCTATAATAAAGTGATAGGAAAAAAAGCAAAAGGCAGAATGCAAGGGGCTTGATACCTAATTACGAAGTTGGGAGAAACTTAGCATTACTTCACTAGGAACTGGAGAAGTAAAAGTAAACGCGTGCAAGTGAAATCAAACCAAACTAACGCAAATATTCAAACAAAGACATGAAGCCACTAGTGGTAAACCAATTAGGCAAATGAATTTTTTCTCAAGTAATTTGAGGAAAATAAATGGTGCAAACACTAAGCAATTGAATTAATAATTATTTCATGGAATTTTGGATTAAACCAGTAAGATTTTCTAACTTATTACGCTGGAAAATTGAAATTTAATTTTTGGCGAAAGCGCTTTTTAAGTGTCATGGGTTCAGGCGAACAGAACAAAGAAAATACGCTCATCCATTCAGAATTTATAAAGGAATAATTCGAGCAAAATAGTATTAAAGATGTATTCACTGCAGAAAACGGAATGGAAAATATATCCATGAAAGATGACTTTCTTGCTATTATTTTTTTCAGTTTCTTCACTTTATGAGCAACTAAAGTGGGCAAATTAGGAAGACGTAATGAAATGATAGGAAGAAAATTAGAAAAAATCTAAGGGTTAGTTTGGATTAAATTATAGGAAAATAAAATTAAAGTCAAGAGAAAAAAATAACCTTCATTGAGATCTGTCGGATTCCGAAGTGGGAAAACTTCACGAGAAGAGAATCCAACTTCCCCAACATGGCCAATCTGCTCAGGTTCGGTAGAACGTGGCAACGATTTAGGCGAATGCACGCTTGTGTCTTGAAAAGGTGGAATTGTACATGAGACATCTGATTTGGCTTCCGAAGTAGAGGAATAATTCATTAAATCCTGAGCAGATCGATCA
This sequence comes from Rodentolepis nana, assembly GCA_900617975.1. Lineage (NCBI taxonomy): Eukaryota > Metazoa > Platyhelminthes > Cestoda > Cyclophyllidea > Hymenolepididae > Rodentolepis > Rodentolepis nana. Next base: position 16,864 of record UZAE01012186.1, read on the forward strand.
ACAGGAGTAAGCTGAGAAAGAGGCTTTACACTGTGGTGAGGTTTAAGAAAAGATTGTGCTTCCGAATTTATTTGATTCTCATCTCTGCCATGCACAGTGAGAGTAGAGGAAAAGGCGGGTTGCTGTGGGGAATCAAGATTTTTAGCAGGACAATTCAATTTCTGAGATTCAGGAAAGGTACAGTTGTCCATGGACGATTTATCAAGATAAGTAATTTCCTTTATACGAGGTGAATGATGGACCTCGGAATGGCAAAAGGGCTTCGAAACAGTGGGATTAATTCCAATAAGACAAGCATACCCGTCATCAGACTTATTTCCGATAAAATTATATTTTTTAGCACATGACTTTGATACTAAAAAAAGCAACATAAAAGGTCAATAAAACCAAAACCCAAATTTATAATAACAGTAGTAAAATCAAACGATTAACGACAATCTGAAATTTGCAAACCTGCTTCTTGTTCTTGGAAATCATTAAGAAGTTTGTCAAGGTCTACTAATCGATTCATTTTCTTACTCTATTCAAAATTAACAAAATGGATTAGCCTATGCAGCTTGATATGTCGACAGTTGTCGCTATCCATCAAAACAATGACTTCGTCCTAGAATATAAAGATATCAAAATTTAATAAATTTCAATATAAATAATGTGAACATTTATATTTTCGTGTTATATTTAAAATAATATTTTTTATACAAAGTCTTAAAATAAAACCAAAATGGAATTAAAAATAAAAAGCACTATTTTGTCATTTTACTTTCTTAATAACATCAATGACCGATATTTATTTGTGCCCTATCCATATGTGTTCTGTCTGGCTTGCTTCTCGTGCCCCTGCGAAATTTTGATAATCCCCTATGTATGCATTTCTCATTTTGCTTTACTTTAAATTTGACCTTTCTAGTTATTCTATCTAAGCATAAAAATATCAGTTTTTGGAATTCGTGTTCTTTTTTCCACATCGATTTCCTATTAGTCCACATAAATACATTTAGGCGTTTTATGAAAATTTTAACTTAAATTTTATCGGATTTCATTCCCACGAATTAAGTCTTCCGCATATATGTAAACGGTGATTTTCCAAATTAATCACTTCTGCTATGGACCTAATTCTACATTAATTACTGCTTTCTAATTTTTCTTTCAAGTATGAACTACTTTTATAGTACCTAAAGTTTTTAAATGTCTTTCTTACTATTGCTGTCTTTAAAATTGTTCGTATTTTCCACAACTTTACTGTCCATGTTTCATCTTATGGATGTTGGCTTTAACTAATCATCTGTTAACAAAATTTTTTACACTCCAAGCTAATGAAAGCCGCCACCTCCTCCCTAACCAAATATTTTCAGAAAACCGTATCTGGAACTCAGAAATACATTGTAGCCTCAGATTTCCCTCAGCAGATACTTCAAGGAAGCTCCAATGTGAACGGCTCAGAGATCCCATCCAGACATGCTCTTCGAAAACATAAATATTACCTTCAACTCCCAGCCTTAACTCTTCCCGATTCGCTTGACTTAGCAGCAACCGATTGTCTCCGGGAGTACAATACTTTCTCTATCAAACACCTAAAACAGTTATCGACTCGCTTGATCAATCATCTTCATGAGAGAGAACTCCTGACAGAAGTATGATTATCATTTTTTCAAATAAATATTTAACTTTATACTTGTGGAACTCTCTGTATGGAAAATTTAGCATTGATTAGATAAAGATTTTAAGAAATGTTAAGTTTTCTGTTTGGTCTCTTTATGTGAGATAGTTTCATTATATCGCTTTTGTTCTTACTATGCATTTTCTTTAGAAAGAAATCATTGAAAAGTTAGCGAAACATCGTGATGCAGAAACAAAGAAGTTTGAACACTCAATTACTGAAGTTGACGAAGGAACAGAAGCTGCTCTACAATATCACGTCGAGAATCCATTTATTGGCTCTGCCAGAAGTGAAAGGGAGATCAGAGCCCAATGCCTATCTACTTGGAAGTCTATCAAGTACGTATTTTGTTCTCACTCTGTGTTGTCATTAGTCATCCAGGACTGTTGTTACGTAATTACGCAATGTAACTGCCTTTTTCAGCTATAATGAAAGCAACAGTCTTCTATATCTGGTTGGACGTTTGGCACCGAACTTTGCAGTTGCGTGCAGGATACTTTATGAGATTAGGAAACGTGCACCGCTATTTGTTCCAACTTCACTTTTTGATTTTGCTTCTGGTCTCGGAACTTATACTTGGTGAGTTCATTGCTATTTGACAATTTGCATCGTACTACTCGTGAGTCTTAGTACGTCGTAGTGGCTAGAATTTATTTTGTTAACATATTGGATACCACTCAATAATGGTCTACGTTTTACAATTTGCATCATGAGAGTACAAATCTAGATCCCATCTGTTTTTTGTAAGCAATTTAGGTGTCTAAATGTTATGCACTTTTGCAGGAATTTAAATTGCGCGAGATCGAAACATTTAGCTTGTCTGTATCTCCGGTTTTTCTATGCTCAATACCAGCTTTTTATCGTTTTAATGTATCAAATGCTCAAATTTGTTTCAATGGAACCTGCGTCGTTGGTTGAATGAATTTAATATTTACCATTTCTTAAAGGGCAGCCAACACAATTTGGCCAGCAGGCTGCATTCGTGAGCATCATCTTGTCGAAGCTTCTGGGCCAATGACTGTGCTCTCGGAATTCCTCCTGTCCAAACGAGGCCAGGGTATCCCACCCAATACCTACATATTCCCTGGTGTGCGACATCGACGGTTTATTCCTTCTGTTGATGTAAGTCTACTTGCTACAATCTCTTCTACTTAAATGGTTCTACTGATTTATTTTTTGCCATGATGATGCACCAAAACTTGGGAACTTCGAAAACATCCTAAATGGGGACAAAAGAAACCTAATAGATGTGAAACGAAGGTGGCAGGGGGGGGGGGGGGTTGAGCTATAAAGACTGTTGAATGTCAAGAGTTTTACTTTTTCTGAATTTTGGAAGTATTGAGTTTTGAGTCGTAAAGAAATTTCTTGCATTATGTTTGTGTTCATGATTCGGTTATTTCTATAGTACTCCGGGTCAAAAAACGGCTTGATTTAAATTACTTCTCTGTTGACTGCCTGGATTTAATCTATATTTCCTTACAGCCAAGAAGTGTCAGTCGAAACCAGCAACATAGCAAAGCCCATGGCAAAGACGAAGTATCTTACGATTTGTAATCATTGAGAATCAAAATTGCTTGAAATCGGTCAAGGCAATTCATGCGGTGACTTCAAGACATTAGACCCAGTTGCCTTGATTCACTTATTGATTTACAGCCTCAAATAGGTAGATGGAACTGGGAACAACAGCGCCCTCTGGGATTCACTCGAAGTGGAGTTTCATTAATACTAGTTTTGAGGAATATCTTGATTTGTGCTCCCTCTTTAATATGTATATTTAATTCTGGTGGTTTGTTATTTATTTATAAATATAACAGTGCCTTTTGATGGGATAGGACTCGAGTCACCAGATATGTTAATGTGTTGATCTTAGAATCTGGTTTCGGAGAATCTCCCTATTTAATTTGTAGGAGTCTGAGCTGAGAGAGCCGGTTTTATGTATGGTGACGAATGGAATACTGTATGGCAATATCATACACCATAGATACGGTGATTTCTTATAATGCAAAGTATATCCTACGAACCCTACCCTTTGTGTTGTGTCGTTGAAAAGTACGCGAGCCGGAAACCTCGCTTACTCTTGGGTCATTCGACTCTGTGCTACCATTGGACTTACATTTTAATTTTATGGCATTTTTAGGTGTTAAGTCGTCCCAGATTTCATGCCTTATAGCTTAGTACCAAAGGTATCGTAGAAGCAGTGGGCGCCTCGAATCGTGCCATAATCTTATTTATAAATCTACGTTTATTGAATAGACAGGACGGTGCGGGGGTGGGAGTCAAACTTTTAGTTCAATGATGAACATCTGATGAGTAAGAAGTGCAAAATAGAATTTATTTTGTCGGGCTACACTAAGCCCAGACATTTTTGAAGATACCGGAAAACCCCGGTAATTGCAGCTTCGCTAATTGACAATCTTTTGAAGTGGTATAAAGTCCGACATTTTAGTAAAGTTCCAAGTTTTCGAAATCACGAAAATTAATTAAACAATATTGCTTTTTGTGTATTTATGATTCAAGTTATTTCTATTACAAAATAACATGCTTAACCTAATTGTTCGTCACTACTTATTGGTTTTAGTAGTACATCTAATGTGTACCAACTTTCACACACCTAATTGTAGGTAACTGGCGACTTGGTTATGAGCGGTTATGCACTGCTAGAGATGGCAGGAGAACACGATCGTAGGCGTGTTATTGAGAGTCTGTGGTCTCGCACAAATGGATTTCTGGTTCTTATTGAAGAGGGCACTAAGGCAGGACATGCTGCGCTACTGGAAGCTAGAGATTGGCTGGTAAGTTCAAGTTTCTCTGTGAATTTTCGATATAATCTATTATAACTTGGTTCTTCCAGTCATTTTGGCACTAACTCCAGTGTCTTTAGTATGCGTGGGGAGCTTCTTTTTTGCTTGATCTTCGTTTTCAAGACAATGGATTTTCTTTAACAGCGTTTTGAGCTGTTTTATTTGTTCTTTAGTAATTTTTTCACACACTGGATCTAATTCCTGTAAAATCATAATTAAGCTTGCATCAGAAGTTTTGCAATTTGAAACAATGGGTGGTTACGTCATCATGGTCTTCATTTCAGCCTTGCGTTTATCTGGTGTCGGGTTTACCGCTTCGGAAACAGGCGGAAATTTTTAGCTGACAGGGCTCTCTTCTTTCCTCTCCTATGTTCTCTGTTCAAATTGGTATGATTGGGATGCCTCAGGAGCCGTTGCTTTAATCACCAAATAGTTTTTAATCTGATCACTTAGATAATTTAATTGGCTTGGAGTTATGATTTTTAGCAACTTCAAATTAAGGTCTAACTGGAAGCAATTTTGGTATACGCTTCACTTATCACTCAAACGATTGTGCAGCCATAAGGGCTGTTTCTTTCCTGTTTTCATAAACATCTAATTAAAACTTCCTGGTCTTTTGGTTGTAGTCCTCAATACTTGCAAGAATTATGAGCTACCTTCATCAATTTGTTCATTCCTGATATCTTTAATTCCCCCCACCTTATTTCATAACGAGCTTTTCTAATCACGTGTTTTTAATTTTTCTACTTATTGTAATTTCCTGATTTACTGGGAATATTTGATGAATCAAGCATTGTTTTTTTTAAATAGTTGCGATCGCGTTATTGACGCCTAATTTGTTGGTAGAAATCTAAAGTTCTGCGTGCAAGCAAACCTTTCCTCAGTCCAATGTTGAGGCTCCTTCAGAGTATTTGCACTTTATCATGTTTCTCATGGGGCCTTACTGCTTGTCGATGTTTCTAGTTTGGCTTACTTACAACTTTTCATAAGCAATGGTGGCTATTTTGCAATCTAGGAGCCAACACCCTTTCCACCAAGAACGAAGACAAGTTTTCGTTTGCTGGCGAAAAAAAAACTTATTCTAGTTTACTTCAATTCATGCAACTTAAAATAAGGCTCTATGAACGCTCTATGAAATTTAAATCAATAGGGATTTCTTCAAGGCCAGAGGTGACTTATGGTAATATTTCCATATTAACCGGTTAATATTAGCCCCTCAATTGAAATTAGCTTTGTCATCATATGAAACTTAAAGAGCGTAAAATCACGTGATGCGTGGGGTATTTGGAGTCTGTGGTGGTCACATTTGGTTATATTCCTTCATAATATTCAAAGCAATCGCAATTTTTGTACATACTGTAGTTATTTATCTTTGCGCCTGAAGAATGGTGAAAATGTTCTTTTCTTGTGAACTTGTGAGCGGGGGTCAGTTTTGAGTCAGAAATTGGCATCTTTAAAATATTTCGTGGGCATCTTGATTGGTTCACGAAAAAAAGTCCTATTTAGTAAATCTGTATAAATAGAACACTATATTTTTCTTTCGGAACTTTCAATTTACCTAACCGATTTACTCGATTCTACATTCTGCTGTCATGAATTATCACTCTTGTGGATTAGTTTCCGATGTTTTCTTAACTTTAGATCATGATACAAGGAATTTTTAAGTGACAAAATATAGCAGACAATCAGGAATTCTTCAATTAGTTACATTATAGGCTAGCCGTTTGGCAGTCTAATGTTGTAAGAAACCAAGATAAACACCATAATTGTCAATTTATTAGATTTTTTATTGCTTGCTAGTGAATTTGCCCAAGAACCCGAGATAATTCCACTCATATTGTGTCTCAATAGGTTCCACCCAGTTTCACTGGCGTTTTTCCTTATCAAATGGTAGGCGTTTTGACGGTTATCATTAGCCCTTTAGTTGACTTCAGTGTAAAAAAATTCAAAAGTGGGGGGGGGGGGGGGGGAANAAAAGGGGGGGGGGGGGGGAGGGAACAGAAGAGTGTTTCAAAGACGAAGGTAGATAAGGTGGAAAAAGGGTGAGGTTAGTACTGTGGAAGCAGTCGCATATAACCTACAGTGGGGTCATGGCAGTTTGGAGTCAGAAGTCAACTGCCAGGTAATTGACTTTTGTCGTATGAGTATACGTTGGCATGGGTGCACCACGTGGGGGTAAGTCTATCACACACCCCAAGCATTCCACAGATCCTGGAGCCAGAGAAATCGCTTAAGTAAGACTGTTAGGTCCTTTTTAATGTATATCTTACCTCCACCGCTGCTCTATTATTAATTATTAAATGTGAATTTTCGATGAACAAATGTTACAAAACTATTTTACAAATTTTTTTTTTACATTACGATGTTTGTTTTTAGATTCGAAATGGTGGTGATGAAATGCACATTTTTGCTCCTGTAAGTTGATCTCTACTTGGTCGCTAATAGTCGATGCGCAAAGGTTTTTCCTCCTTTTACATTCTTTATCTCGCTCTCCCTCTCACGCCTAGTGTCCTCATAGCTTTTCTTGTGGCAGAGCCGGTCTTGGTTGCAAATCCGCTGTGAAGTACTATCAATTCGGACTTACAAAAGTGAGTTATATGTCATTTTAATTAAAGGCGGAAAGTTACGTAGTCTTTTTTTAATATTGAATGCTCTTTGATTTGGTGAGTAGAAGTGCTATGCGGATTTTAACTTTGGGTAACCCCGTGAATCGTTAACTTCGAAATCCTCCTTTCGGATTCCACAATTTGTCTTTCGCGTTTCTGGACGCTTACTTTCAACTAGTTCTTTTGTATTCAAGCATGTTTTCTTGAATATGGGAATTGTCAAAGCTAGAAATGATGTTAATGATGCCATCAATTTTGCTATAGCGACTCTCGGCGCCCGCATTCTTCAATATTCTAGAAATGGAAAGTTATTCATCGCGCATTGTCCAGTTTCATTCCATCATTAACCAAATTTGGCTTTTGTGGTAGTATATGATGTGTTGTACCCACACCTATTCGTAGGTGCCAATAAAGTGAATAGCAATCGATAAATAAATAATATGGATTAAATGGTAATATGATCAATATGGGCCAAACAATGATCAGCGGCCCCTAATTATTTGTTCCTGCGTCCATGGTAATTTTGGCTCAATGAAGGTGCCTTTTAATTAATAAAGACGGCATAAATTCTACTGTTCAAGTTGTGTGGCCTTTTAAACCAAAGTTGTGAATTTTGTGATATTCATTGTTCAAATAATGGTCTATTCCGGTGTTCCGCCTTTAGTATTGCTCTCTGCTCTAAATTATGCAATCGAAGTAAGCAGAGAATTTGCTCAATATCTCTTGTAGATGAAGTCTACCAAGAATGCGAATGTCAATAATAGATGTTGTGATATTATTTCATCTCGCCCCAAATTATGAGAAAAAATCTTACAGCCTACGGACCCTAGCTAATCCTATTTCTAGCACCCTACCCCCTGCTTTGCTTAAACCGTAAAAAGGTCGTTTTGTGTTCCAAAATACTGAGGGAAAAAAATAAGTTGTAGTGTGCTCAGTCGGTTTAATTAGATTAAGAGACACGCTGCCAAACTTTGATTTATTGCTCTGGTCTTACCGGTGAATGAGACTAGTAGCAGCACTTGTAGATGAGAAGGGGGGAGAGAGGCCATCGATCGCGCTACCCCATTTACAGTTGTTTGTATCCTAATCAATATTTGATTTTTTTCACCTCCTCACTTCACTACTCAGGATCCAACTTACACGAATGAAGAGACCTTCAGTTACCTCGTAGTGAGTCGTGGTGACTGGCGACGGTTCACAAAAGAGGGTTTAAACGGCAAGGAAGTGTCCACTCATCCCCGAATTGTCTCACCTTGTCCGGCTGGTGGTGGCGCTGCTCTTGATATCGATTTATGCCTTCCCAATGGCGATTGTGAACGAGTGGTCTTTTCAAAGTCGGGGACTAATCAGTAAGTGAATCGGCCTACTTCTGACCGTCCAGTTTTTTTTTATATATTGTTAACATAAGGTCATTTCTAGCATATTTAACATGGAATACGGTTTCCAGTGGAATGTTTCCCGAGGAGGAAATTATAAACGCACGTTATGACGTCATTGTTGAAACCAAGATTTCCACCTTTTTTGGGAATTTTATTCATTTGTTCGCCCTCGAAGTTATCAAGTTTTAGATTTTCCGTTATGATCCCTCCTCAATATCAGGAGTTTCAGTGCCATTTGTCGGTAAATGCAAGAGTACAATTTACCTCCAGTGAATAGGAGGGCGTAATTTTTAAAAGTTTACATGAGTTTAACTTCGAGAGCATTCTTACACATATTATTCTTACTTAAGTTATAGGTCAGTGAAAAGATCTCACTCTCTCAAGCAGAGACAGGAGAAGATAGCTAAAGATTAGCCCGACAAAATATGTATGGATTCTTGGGTGTTAATCTGTTAGATTATCCTCGCCATGAAAGATGTTAAAGAATGGTGCACTGTATTAACAAGAACCAGAGAAGAATAAGGTAAACTCTAGCCGAGTTCCATTCTCTTGGAGGGACGGAGTAAAATTCAAAAAGGTCGAGGGAAGCACCACGAAAGAATACATCGCACTCTCACTCACACTCACTGAGGTCAAAATTTGACAGTCATGCGTATTTAGCTTCGCCTTTTTCTCACAATCAGACTTCTTCTCATTACTGGCTATCCTTTTCAATTCCATTACGTTTGTCCGATGCGCATATCTGTCCAAAACAATTCTTAGTATTCTCGGGGGTGGGGATGTTTTATCCCTTCGCTTCGAGAAGGAGATACTCAGCCAAATGTGGTCTTGCTCTCGGGGCTAGAGCCACTTTGCTTCCTCTGAATGCTATTCACCTCCAGTTCATATAACACAACACAACCCAGGTCCAAATTTTAACACTCCAACTATTGCTTCGTGGCTTCTTTTACGTCTTCCTCTATTTTTAGACAGCTGTACTTTTTCCTGAAAAATTCTCTCGCTGGAAATATTGCCCCCTGCGAGCGTGTGGAAGACGCAGATACAAGTTTGGAAAATTCAGATGAAGTTTCTACTGAAATTACTACTGCAGGCTAGGCTCATTGTATAGGCAGATAATACAAATATTTGAGTAGATACCTTCCAGTTTTCTCTTGTCTTGGGGACTTACTACTTGTATACTTCCATCCTGCTTCGATGGTACTTCCCAGACAAAATTAGCAATAGCCAATGTTCTTAACTTTCAGGCGTCGCGAAGGGATCAAATGTCACGCACACGCACAAGTTCACGATTTTTGACTCCGAAAACGAATTATCGTAATAATCATAAAAAATAAATTATGGGAAAGAATTAATATAACAAATTGAAGAAAAGGCTTTTACGAAGTGTGAATTCTAGTTCGTTGTTAAGTGCTTGAGAGCGTCCTGAAGAAACTTAATAGCTCCATCCTTGTCCTTGTACTCTAAACAGCCAAGAGCGAATTTAACTGCCTTGGTTGCGTTCTCGTGAGATTCGGTAGATAACCCGCCTACTGATCTTGAACCAGAATTTGATGCAGGTTCAGTGTGCTTATCGGGTAGTGTAGAGGGCTCATGGGAGGACTTTGGACTATCTGCTTTCGGTGGTGAGGGTTGTTCACGCAGACCCGCGATGTCTAAAAATTGGGGTTTCAAAAAGGATCAACTTTACCTGGTGCAACAGATGCATCTCCTTCTTTTAAAGGACCCGCAACTGGCTGGATACCATTCTTCTTGCAATTCATTAGATACACAACTTTGTATTTGGCGTACTTGCGGGCATTCGTTAACTAAAGAAAAAAATAGGTAAAATAGTCTTAAAGGGACGAATTACCTCATCATTGGTCTCCCCATTCAGAGTTAAAACTTCAAGTAAGGTCGCGGCATTAAGAAAGCCACTAATAGTAGCACTATAAAAATTATCTCCAATTTACTTATACGAGTTAGCTGCTTACTTGCTAAAATCTCCACTCTCGTCTCTCTTGAATGCAGTGGTAAATAAATCCAACGCCTGGTTTTCGACATATTGTAGTCCAACTTGTTCTTCAGTGTACATCGAATCTGCTGCATGCGCCTTCTTTTCAGCATCCAGGTAATCCAAAAGCTTGCCTATAAACTCACGGGCATCTTTATTCTTAGAATCTTCTCTAAGTCCCATACTAACCACGAACAGACGACCTTATTAAATGAAATAAGAGAAACGGGTATTTACAATAGTATGTGATAATCGGGTCGACTTCTTCATTGTCTTGTGCTACTTTACAAATTCTATTAAACTTTTTAAGACAATCTGGAGGCTTTGCTAAGGCCATTCCTCTGCACGTATCAGGTCAATAATTCAATTGGCTACTAGGAAGAGTTTGTAAATTAGCAATAACAGCACCAGGTTATAACACTGAAATTGAATTAAATTAAAATAATTATTTATTTAATCCACTAAATTCACTATTTTAACTATGAAAGCATCTTATCAAATTTTAAAGACCATTTTACGTTGAGTTTTATATATATTATTAGTATATAATTACTCATTAACTGAGGTACAGTGCCATATAAATAAGCAACAAAGTGATTCTTCACGTATTTTAGTATTTACAATTAATATTAGCTTAACTTAGTATTGAAATTGAATACTTCCAATTTCCAATCGCTGAAAATTGCCGCAATTTCACTGTTATGACGGCATATTTACATGTCACAAATGAGTGATTATGTGAGTTTATTACATATGGCTTGATCTTCTGAAGCAGTAATATCAAATTAGTGAAAGGGAACTTTACTTTTTAGTTATTTACCAGTAGATAGAAATTCGATTCAGCCAAGTCGAACTGTCTTCATTTTCTCAGTAATCAAGGTGGGCGTTCCGAGTATTGTTAACATCTTCTGCTCGACATGGACTCATTCTTTTTTCAAAATCCAGCTGAGAGGTATTCATTATAATTTCAAAAAGTACCGCTTAATGTGGTTAGCTTACAATACTAAAACCATAAATATGGGGTTGCTGAATAAGGTGGGGATATCTCATCCAGAAATATGAGACTGGAGTACAGAAGCTTGAATTTCCGAATAGACCATCAAACACTAAATTTCATGTCGTTGAAGTAGTAAAGCTTAACTCTTATTTTAATTTATTTGTAAACGCTTGTCCTGATAATGTGAATTATAGCACATTTGTGAGGCACATCATCCCTAACGCGTGTTCACACATGCACACGAACAATGGACCATCGAAAGACATTGTTTGCTTAAGCGAATCCGTCATTTTGAATATGACTAATATTCCGGCGTGACGTTTCATCTACAGTATACTTCCCGAATAAATTTGTTCCGCGCTATACGTCTGTTTCTTTTATAGGTTGGCTGTTGCTTAACTAGTTCTGGGAGTCTAGCCAGATATTGGAGATTTCGCCATAGAGATTTCCGTGTCAGTTAAGGCTTTACTAATGTAGCGATCTGTTGCACATTCTTGAAATGCTAATTTCGCATGCTAAAGCTTTAAGGGTATCGTGCAAATAAGAAATTATTATCCAGATTAGGTCTTTTAGCAATAAAACCGCAGATCTGACTTGTGCTTATTCATTTCTTATCTTGTCATATTACTATTTATTTCTAGTAGGGACTTTGAATAGTGACATACTTAAACAAATTGTATGCACAGTTACAATTATCTTAAATATAGTGTTTCTCATTATTTCAAATATGTAAAAATATTCACAAACGCCAGTTTATCGTTTATTCCATTACATTTTGCTGCATATTAACTAATTGCAAATAGTGCATGCCCAAACTGTTTGCGTTTCTTATTGAGGATTCTATATGTTTACACAAAAACGAAAGCAAAATTTAACTTTAAAGAAAGAAAATTTACTCTAAAATATCCCTGGAAGTGAGAAAATGCAATTCAACTGAAAAAAAAAACAATATAGAGAAGGAATTTCAAAGAAACCCTAAAGAGCGATTTACCATCTTTTGAACTAGAGGTAAAACTGAAGCTGATGGAACTATTGAGAACGTTCACAAGCAGATTTTAGGAAGATCACCAACAACCACAATTTGAGAACAGGCCGTAAAAAGCAATAAAGTTATATTTGTAAAAGTGCTAATAATAACTATTAAAACGCCTGCCATTTGATATAAATTAATATTTGTAAAATATTTTTACGCTTTTGAAAGAATTAAATTCTAATTTAACACCACGTTTACGATTTGCTTCAATGTGCATGCATTTTTTGGATCACCCTGCATATGTATATATAAATACATGTAGATGTTACAAAATAGAGTTTTAAGTCTAATCGGCATATCCTCGATGTCTAGGTAAAGTGCTTCCTGAATGCAACAACTGCAGTCTCTTTCTCTTTATTACATTTCATAATACAAGCTACTAACCACTGTGAAAAATCATTGCGACTACAACTGTGCTCGAAATATGCATAGAAAATCTTTCTTCCTTATTTACCATTATTTTTGTCGCCTTTAGGTGGAAGAAAGGTATTCCGTTTGCCTATATCGAAATTCATAGCGTTTCTCCGAACATCATCAAAATCTGAATTAAGTTAGAAATAAGTTAGCCATTTTACCCCTGTTGTAAAAAGTGATGTGAGTTTCTTGATATATGGACAAATCTGTCAGTTCCTTCAGTACTTGAATATGTTTCATATTACTACTCATATTTCGTCCCAACTAAAACACAGCGCCCCAAGTTTTAAACCTCTCCCAACGCTACCTCAGCTACCTCAACGATAATGAGGAGACAAGCTATGACATATGGCTTCGGGTAGATTTGTCGCAGACTTGGACTTTTAGTCGCAGCTTTTCAATCTGTTTTCGAATATTTCAATCATTTTTTAATGCTATCGTTATTCGCCTGAAGATAATTTATATCAAAAGCCGTTCCAAACTTCGTTCAACAGATGATGCTGAATCTTTGCTTCTAGGTGAGAGGCATAAGTTGAAGAAATCCCAGCGGAGCACTTCCCTCCGATAAATCTCTAGATACAATGACATCAACGAAGACTCAATCTCTGGGAATATATTCCAGAATAATAGAAGATACTGGCCAATATATCATCGAATTTCCATTTGTCCGAATATGTATGGCTAAATCTACACAAAAATGTTCGGTAAAAAAGTGAATAACTCTGTTCGATCACAAAGGAAAAGTGCACGATAAGGACCTATGAGAGCACTGTACTTTTTTGCCATATCGCTACTGCAAAGACAATCAAGAGGAGTGTCCATTAGAGATTTCAAATAGACGAAATCTGAAAATAGTTGCCCGTTCTACAAAATAACTAGTTATTTTAAATTTACTGATGGAAATAAAGTACAGGAACACGTTAAAGTACTTTCTAAGTTGCATATAAATCGTGTAAATTGACATACTTTTTTACCTTAGCTTGGTCCCACTAAAACGAATATGACAAAAGGAGCATTCATAGGATATGACCAACTCATAAAATCTCACAATAAAAAATTCTACCTTTTAAAGTACCTGTCACTTAGTTTCAGAACTTTAGTTGGGTCATAATATTGTTTGCATTTATTCTCCAGAATATAGTTACCAGTAAAGTTGAATAGTTCATTAAACATTGAAGCTGGGACTTCAGTAATGACGGGAGAAAAGAACGATCTAGGCAGCTCTAAGTGATCATGAACCAGAATGATTTCTGGCTTTCCCAGTAAGGCTTTTGCACTTGGCATGATTATTTATGGGCTGAATAATTGACTAGTTGCCAAATGGATATGAGCATCATCAAAGCTTCACGAATTATCGCACTATAAGGAATGAATGTGGGTGATAAATCTTGGTTATGGCATCAGGACTCTCCCCATTTCCAGAGTTTCGAGACAACACCAAATATAAAAATAGTGTGTCTCTGCAAATTATCTTAGTTACCCTTTGAACTGTTTGGAAAATGACAATAGAATTGATTGCCGTATTCAAGATGTAGAATATTGGTCCTATAAGCTATTTCCTTTTTTATTCTTCGACATTTTCATCCATCTCCACGATTACTTATATTATATCTCACCAAGCACAACAGGGTTACGTGAATATGCAGACATAATATTTAATAAATAGCGGTAATTAACCTAATGATCAAAATAGACAGCATAGTTGCCATCATAGCAAGTGTAATTGTTTGACATGAAATGACAGTGTGTAATGTTGCTTTCATGGGGCGTGCGATAGACTAATCTCCACGTGGTGCATCCTGGGCAACGTATACTCATATGGCAGAAAAGTCTATTAACCGGCAGTCGACTTCAAACTATCATGACCCCACTGTTTGTCATATCCGACCACTTCCAAAGTATTTACCTTTTTCTGTATTGTTTTTTTGTATTGTTTATCTTACGTCTGTGAATCACTCTTCTGTTCCCCCTCTTCACTTTGATGTTACTCCTCTCAGTGAAACCCGAAGTCAGCTAAAGAGTTAATGATAACTAGCTAACGCCGGCCATTTGAAAATAAATATGTTCCTTTCATTGATTTCCTTTATCGATAGGGGTTTATATATGTACAATTGCAAAAAAACTTTAACATGCATGCGAAATTAGCTTTTGTTCTATGACTAACTCTGGACCCCAACAAAGATATTCTCTTATGGGTCTTTCCGGATGGTTAATTTGATTGTGTTCCGCAGTCTCTTTCAGTGTAATCAATTCATGCTAATTTACCGTAAAATGGCTCTACTAACGTCCAAATCAATGGTAAGTGAATGATTTGTTTCAGTTATGGTCATTTAATATCAATAGTAAATAAATCCTAACCTTAAAACACTTGCAAAAATTATTATTTATTAGATCTGTATAACATTTTTAGCGTGACAGTTTCGAAGGAGAAATAGATTGAGAAATAAATTGTAAGAATTAGGAACATTCCGACTCGCCTGTTTTTAAATGAATGAAAAACTAATAGAGATAGCAATTATAGAAAAAGAGCATTTAAAGTGTTATTAACAAAACAATTCCTTCCTTTAAACCCAATCTGAGCATTCATTTGCAACTCAGTGCCAATCATCTTTCCTAAATCCTCCACAAACATGCATCCTCAATCGATCGGCCTTGTGAGGGCTCCAATGACCACCAGGGTTGTTCGCTATCTTTAGATTGAAGTGAATGGAATACACAAGCCTTTCCATGTGCACAAATAATTCAATTTCAAAACACTTTTCATCAACGATTCTCAGCCTTCTCAATTGAACCCAATCAATTATTATTGCCATCGAAGATCAACTCCAACAGAGTTTCATAAAGGTATTTGAAGGGACCAAAATGCTGTTATAGTAACAAGAATAGAGATTATTGAAAATTGTGGGAAGTAATGCAACAGATGAAGGTAGTATAAACTAACAGAAGCAAACAACCGTTTCAAAAAAACGAAGAAGAGAGATGAGAGCAGAGGTGAATGAGTAGAGCACCTTATTGTTGTTGGTAATCGGTAAGATATGATCATGATACAGGGTCTCGCGTGGTGAATATTGGTGCCTTGAGCCAATGGTTTGTGTTAATTAAGAGCTATCAATTTTTCTTTGCCATCACTGCCAATATACTAAATTCAAAATCACCTCCATCATCACAAACCCCATTACCACTGATAAGTCGGAAAGAATTGAAAATCGATTGGAGATAAACACACCTTTGAGACCTGCTTCCTATCACTTCGCAACGCATTCTGTTGCCAAAAATGGTCTCCTTTTGTGTCGATGTGACAAGGACTGTTAGGTAGTACTCTTTAGTCTCCTACCAAGATAAATGCAGTTCAAATGGCGTGTCTAAGTGGAGACCATATAGACCGGATTGGGGTCTTTCTTCGAGGTTCCCATTAGTAAACCCTGTAGCTGGCAACGGTCTTCTTCCCATCTTTCAAGCGCCTTCCATTCTACCTTATACTTACTTCCATTTACTTTGGAAATGAGCTGTAGTTAGAGTATACTAATGAAAATAAAATAAGATATATTGCCATTTCAAACTCATTGACGTTTTAGAAGTGAACATGTAAGGAGAAAAATCATCGCAAATATATTTTGGTAGTTTAATCACAAAAGTCAATTAAGTAGGAAATTTGGTAATCTAGTCCTCTTCAATTGCATTGCAACACAGGAAAAAACGCCGAAGGCGACTCCGCAAACCCTTGAACCATTGACGACGTGTGGTTTGCAGTGAAGCGACGGATGCGGCAACTAGTTGAGAAAAAATACGAAGCCAATTCACATGAAATTGCAATCAAAGCTTTTAGTTTATGACCTAATTTTAAAGAATTAAATACGAAGCGAAACTTCATACCTTCAGCATCGACAATAGTAAGGTCTGGAGAATTGGTGGTGAGCTCATCTTTTTCATCTGACTCACACGAATACTTGAGAAGGAACTGAGGCTGTGTGGACTCTCTCAAACTCATCTTCTCAGGCTCTATTCCATAATCCAGTTTTTCAACACTCATCCTCTTGATTTCAATTGTTCCTCGGAGTAAACTTCTTCCTCCTCTTCAACACAAATTCCACCTCTTCCTTCGGAGATAGTCTCAATTGTGGCTTCATCGTCATAGACGATGTATTGATCTTCGGAGCCCATAATTTCCTTGTCATACCAAGAAAGATATGAACAGGGATATAATTTCCAATTAGATAGTTTTGTGGCCTTTAATGCTCATATATATATATATATATATATATATATATATATATGCACATATATTTATGGCTAGAGACTAATTCAAAGCACTGAAACGACAACTTATAGTGACGCATCCTTAGTATAAGTCACAATCTCATTGATTTTATATTGTTACCCAGTATATCTCCCATCCAGGGTCTAACAATCCTAAGTTTCGATAGTAGCTAAGCTTTCTTGCTTTGCCCTGTGAACGATTAATTTTTTTGTAAAGGAAGAACCACGAATTCTTGCTGTCAATCGTGAAATTTACACTGAACTGTACAATTACAATTAAAAAGTAAGACAGAAAACGTTAACTGAAGAGTTATGTCATTCGGAAAATGGCATAAACACGAAAAATATCACCTTAAAACATACAACAATGTTCAATTAAGACTTAACATTCAAGAAATATCTAGCCTTATCAGTAGGCAACAAACGGGTAGTGAAACTAGGCCATTTTACTACTCCACACTTAATTCGAAATATCTTTCATGTTCCTGTTAAATATTATGTGTACGAAACTATATATTCAATAATCTTGATCAGCGCCATGAGATGTGTTAGAAATGCTTTTAATGAAGTTATTTTACATATTTAGCACCTAAAAGGCACTTAAGCATAATTTTCATTTATGCGCAATTAGTGTGCAAAATAACAATATAAAATATGCTAAGAGCATGTTTCTCTCCAGGGATCAAACGGATTATCGCGTATGATTAATTAACAAATGTAAGTAGTAAATAATGCTTTCATTTTTGTGAAAGCGAATCATAAATGAATCAGGTAGCGCAGTAATTATCTAAAATACTGTTAGATGAAAACGGGCTTAAAAGTAATGTTTTTCGTTCTAATCCAATCGTTATTCAGCTGCCCCAAACGACCCAGAAGTGCAAATCCTTCAACAATTTATGCAGTAAATAGCTTATTCTGTATATATGGATACACATTTTAACAGAAATATGATAGATTTGGACTATGCAACAGACATCAGTAACCGAATGCAAGTTCCAAGTCGGCTATCTCTCGCAATGCCGGAATTTTCATCTGCCGATAATATATCTTCTTTGAATTCTTCTTCGGGAGTCATTGTCTCCGGTTCTAATCTATCCCACAGTGTCTTATATCCATATGGTAATTAGGTTCTTCATTTTTCTGCGCTTTTGGTACAGTTAACGGTCACTACCTTGTACCTAGTTTTATTTTTTACATATCGCTAATTTTTAATATTTATCTTTTTACCTAATCTTAGAGTTATTTCTAATATGTAGATCTCCCTGTTTCAAGACCGAGTTTAGAACCTCCGCCCGAATCTATTGTTTTGAGTCAGGTTGATTATCCAGATATTGATCGCGTTACCCGATCCCAGTATACCCCTATCGACCCAAGTAGAGAAAACAGCAATCTCAGCCTTTTTAAGTATGTTTTTTAACATTACATAATTTTAATTGTATTCATTGTTCTTCTAACGTTAACCCTTGGTTTTTTATTCATTTTGTTCAAATTCGCATGTATTTCTACCAAGAACCCTGTTCGTTTAAGCAAAAAAATTTTTGCACTAATTAATATTGCATAACCAATTGATAGAAGAGAAGTAACTACAGCTGTTTTTATTTCATCTCACCTTTTTTATTTTTGCTACCCATCAGGAACGAACCTTCTATATCTGTCAATACCTAGCAGTAGTAAAATGGCCGGTTTTTTGTACCAAACTTCTTGGTTAATTAATACAAAACCAACAATGGGTTGTACGTAAATGAATGATGTTGCAGGAATTTTGCTAACTTTGCACTCTATGTTCATTCTATCCCACCGCACAAAAGAGAGGGCTTTATGAATAGTCAGGAGAATGAACAGGGGTGTTGTGAAGATATGAAATGAATGACATGGAAATTGTGGGGCATAGAACAAACGAAGGGAGTGCAAATGTACTGGAAATTTTGGGAATATGGGAATACATGGTTTGTCTTAGATGCGTCAGCACACATGACAGCTGGAAGGCGAATATGTCATAATACTCCCAAAATTGTCGTCAGCACTCCTGTGTGTAAAGACAGCTTAAGAAGACATTTGCATTGTGGTGACTCAGGTCTAATTTTGTAGGGTATGTGAAAAGAGCTTCAATAAGAATTTTCTTTCTGAAATATTGAAATACTAAATGCCTCTCAGTTTTTTAGTTCATATATATAATAAAATTTATCGCTGAAGTTTGCGCGGTATGTGCGTCTCCCAAATCGCAGGATCAAAGCCCTGTGGTGCGGGTGTTCAACCATCCTGTCTGGCCCTTGTCAATAAGGTGATTAAACTGTCGGTTGCTCGCATGTGCACTTAAAGGAAATCAATTCTCTCCTCTCGAAAAGAGTGCTAAACGCTTTTCTAGAGGTCATTGGATTTTTTATTTACTGTGTCACAGTATAACGTGAGATAGCATTATGGATAATTGTTCACTCCTTTTTTTAAATTTACGACTTTTGGTTTATAATTGCTAATAGGAAATCGAATTATGCCCATCTTTATAGAGGACTCCATTGATTGTTTGAAAAGTATCCTATCTTATTTCCATTTTACTACGTCCATTAATAATTATGAACGCATTTTGCTATGATTTCTCTCTACCTCTATACCTCTACTTGCTCTCATTAATAGTAGTGTATAATTTTCTCTTTCAGTGGGCGTCACTACGTTAGTCCAAATGCTACCATGGATGACGATAGAACATTAGTGGATGTTGATGCTAATGGTGAGGGACACTCCAAGCCAGCAGTATGCGACCAGGATTTGGAAGGTATGGAGACGCGAATGCAGGAGTTGGTTTCTCGTGTAGCAGCCTTAGAAACTACCATGGCCCGACAACAACGCCGTGATCTCTTAATTCTTCTGTTAATTGGAGCCTACGTCCTTGCTAAGCTTGGTCGTCCATTTCTTCGCAATTGATACTTCTAAAATTTTATGTACAGTTTAGCAGTGGAATGTGGAAAAAGGAATCATCTAATCATCTCCCTCCATTCCAGTGGTGTTGCAATGTAGATGAACGAAGTTCCCTGAACGCATATCCTTCACTAAAATAGTTGTTCCCCTCTGTATATTATAGTGCTGTTGTATTATTTGCTTTTTTGATTATGGAAAGTCAATGTTTGCACTCCTGTTCATATTTGCCTATAGATGCGGTTCCTAGGCTGTTTACTATGCGCGCCAAAGTTAAGGCTTGAAGGAAGGAGGGGAGTTTATAATCTGTTAATTTGCTCGTGGATAACTTTATTGCTAAATTTCATGGTCAAGATCCAGTTTGAACACGGGGGTAGATTATTCTACTGGGTAGCTAATAACATGGCCTTCACAAAAACAAGTCAATCATAATGACGAATTTGACGAAACAGTTATTTGCGGCAAAGGGGTGGATTTAGACATTAGATATTTAGAATTTCGCTGAAATAAAAATCCACGTTTCGTTATTTTTCAATATACAGTTAATTTAAAAATATATAAAGAGCATGATATAAAATATTTTGATATTTAATGGAATAACTATTTTGCATTGGCACTTGTTGATAAGACTTTATGTTAACTTACATTTGCGCGTTTTTTACAAATCGAACGGATGGCTCTATCGTGCCGGTTCTACGAGAATGAATTCCCGAGGGAAAGTGAAGTTGTTGTTGCAGTTGTCAAAAGTATTACCAACAGCGGTAGCTACGTTAATCTACCGGAATATAATGATGCTCTCGGAATGATCCTCCATAGTGAATTATCGAGGAGGCGTATTCGATCTATTAATAAACTCGTTCGTGTCGGTCGCAGTGATATTGTTATCGTTATTCGTGTTGATCCAGATAAAGGCTACATTGATCTTTCTAAGAGGCAGGTACCTTTTGAGGAAATAAAGACTTGCTACAGTCGATTTGCCAAGGCGAAAGCCGTAAGTTTTGTCCATTTCATATATTTAATTCCTTTAGATCAATCAAATTGTCCGGCATGTAGCGGAAAAGCTGGGTTACAAAGAAAATAGTCAATTCGAAGATTTATGCGCGAAAACTGTTTGGTACTTTGATAGAAAGTATGCAAATCAAGGCGGTTCTCATGAGGCATTTAAGCGGGCTGTTCAGTGAGCGAATACTTTTTTTCTTCTCCAGTTCACTTTATATTTCATTTTAATACGGGTGCGTTGCGTCTTCTTTAGTGATCCTGCAGTTTTGGATGAGTGCGATATTGATGATGTTACTAAGGAAATGCTTTTGCAAGATATTCGTCATAAGCTAATGCCCGTTGCTGCGAAAATTCGTGCTGATTTTGAAGTGTCCTGCTTTGCCTACGAAGGTATTGATGCTGTAAGGCGTGCCCTTAAAGTTGGCTTGGATTTCAGTACTGAGAAGTTTGCCTTCAATGTAAGTTTTATTGTTATACTACCTCTGCAAGTGCTTTCGGCCTATTGTTCTATAAGTCCTATTTTAGATTAACTTGATTGCTCCTCCTGAGTATGTGATGACAACTCAAACTCTTGATATTGCTGAGGGTATCGCGAGAATGGAATTGGCGATCGAAGCGATTGAGAAATCGATCAATGAACAGGATGGTTTCTTCAAACTAAAAGTTAAGGTGAGTTTTGATATTTATTTGCCATTTTTCTTTGGTGTTTTAGTTTTCTCTGCTTCCATACCTCAAGCTTGTTCGCACATTATGTTTTCTAATTGATCGCACGTGTAACTACGCAGAAACAGCAAATACTAGCCCGATCATATGATTGTGTAGGAAAGCGAGATACATTTAACCGCATGTATCGTCTTCAAATTTATGTCTTATTTTCTATCGTATTGAATTATCTGCATGTTTTAGAACAATTGATGGTCATTTAATTCATCTTAAAATTGGCGGCTAATTGTTGTGTTGTCCTTGACTGTAGAGGCTATCTTTCCTTAAACCTTGTTATTTAGTACTATTCTCAATCTTCCCAATAGTACCATGTTTTGATAATTTTCGACTGAAAACATGCATTTTGCTTGAACACTATAACCTGAATATCTCCGAAATTTATCAGCATGAATTTCTAACTGTAAACCTAGGTAATTTAATTCAGTAGTTGTGCGTTGCAGACTACTTTGGGGTCATTTCAATTTGTACCAGTTCATTGATTATAGCGTTCCCGGTTGAAGTTGGGTTTGTTTCAATATTTAGTTTTCTTCTAGTCGTTTTGTTCAATATAAAAATGCTTTCTGTATTAATTAAATTCCAGTTTTACCCTAAATTGTCATTAAATTCGTTTTCATAACCCCTCTTAGTTGGTTTGATATGATTATTCTCTAGCCTCTGTTAAGAATCCAAATCCGGGTATTGCCTTGTGAATTATGGTAGAAAGTAGTTATTTTGTATTGCATTAATTTTTGCCGTTTTCAATCCTAACATTTGTGGTATATATCGTTGACCATCTTACAGACAAAAGGCATAATGAAAGGATATGATAGATCCCGAGCCATTTAAAGCTGCAATAGTGTAGAGAGGCAACTGATTTTCTATAAGGACTTACTCCTCCTACAGTAGTAGTAAGGGTTCTATTGATTACATCTATGTACCCACTTCCCTATTGCTAGTCCATTTTGGGCTAATGGAGTTGTTACTTTGGTCAAACCCATGACCATCCAGTAGCAACATGCTTGCTGACCTAAATTGTGGTTTCGTACACGGGCTGAGTCCTCACGCTCATCATGTATATTTGCCACCAATTTTTGAATTCTAATAATGTGTTTCCCCCATATATTATTTTGTAGGGTCAGATTTCTATTTAGACCACGATTAAATCAATTGGTTATGATATTTTTGAACGTTGGAGTCTTTATTTTCTGACTAACCGCACTAAGTTGCTGGTTCTACTCGTTTGGAGTTTTCGATTTCCTGGCATTTGAGCACTCATTGCGCCTTACAGTGTTAGGTGGGAAAGAATGTGTGATTTGTTTTTTTGGTATCCAAATTGAATAAACCCTTCAATTGCAATTAAGGCGGCAAATCGTCTTGGTACTATGGGTTTTTCACAACCGGCACAGTGTCCTATAGGAATTTACAGAAGTTCCGGAATTATTGCATACGTAATGAAAATTAAGGGAAAGTTTTCGAATTCAAACCCTGTATTTGACTTGTTTCTCTCTAGATACCTCTAATTGCTTTTGGTTTTGATCCTGTCGGGGATTCAAAATAGTATTGATTTCTTAGCCATTGCTGACAATGAATGGTAATAATCTGTTCACTGCAATTAACATAGAGTACTTTTAATTGACAGTTATGTTAAATAGCACTATTGAAATTTTTACCTCATTACGTGCTTGTAGGTACTTTATTTGTTTGCTGGGGGAGTTCTTTTCTGTTTTTTTTCAAACAGTCAATAATTTGTAATTTATATTGCTTTCCGTGATACTGTAAACTCCTTAAAAGCGTATACAAATGGATTTAGTAAAGGGCATATAGAATGTCGTTTTTTGAACTTGGATTCGAACACAAACATTCCGTTGGAGCTTCTTAAACCACTCGGGGGGGGGGGGGGGGGGGGGGGGANGGGGAGCATTGCAAAGTCTGCGGGTCTCTATTTTGTGGGAGAGTTCTTGCATCAATCAATTTTTGTTCTTGAAACGTGTAGGAAGCAGTGCTCTACTCGAACTACATTTGTTAGCCCATCTTATATCCATTTATGCAGCAGTGATTAGCTTGATAGCTTATACCAAGTACGACAGAGGAAAATCGACTATTACATAGTTATTCAAAGTCTTTGCATACTTCACTACAATATGATAGGAATTAGTCAACGGCTGAACACTTATTAGGAGGGTGGGGGGGGGGGGCCGGNGGGGGCCGGAGTAGGTGTCCCCATCCTTAACAGTTATCTGAATGTGTAATTACCACCATGTTCTCACATTTATGGTTCATTAAAACACTACATTTGAGCATTGTTGTTGTCTTAGCCTACTTCCAATTCACCAGTACCAACGTGCTTGCCAGTGTTACCGGTTTACGCATTTTCTTTTTCTAGCCTCGAGTGGTATCGGATAAGGATGAAATGGACTTACAGAATACAATGGAGGATTTGTTGGAATCGAATCGGGAGGTTTCAGCAGATGAAACTGAAACCGAAGAAGAGGAAGATGAGGAAGAAGCTGAAGAGAGGTCCGGCGGTGATGGTGAATACCAGGAGGATGAAAATGATGAGGAGGAGGTGGTGAAAGTGAGACCTCCCAAATCTTCCAAAAATAAGTACAAGAATAAAGGAAAGGGCGGGAAGGGACGTTAAAGCGCACTCCTCGGTGAATATCAAAATACTCTCCCCCTGTGTGATAATTGATTTTAAATCAATGTGTCAAATATATGCCTAGAAAGTGACTTTATTTGTTTTCTGGGCTATATCACAATGTCTTGTTATAGTGTCTGTAGTAGTATCTAAGAATAGAAGCCAGAGATTCGTCACAGTCTAATATTTGGCGTCTCTGCTCAGTGGGTTTGCAGAAGTGGTTATCGGGCTCTTGCCCTCTGCAGGTTATCGACCGTCCTCTCGGTGCACAGGTTGCTCTCCACAGCTAGGTCTTTACCAACTCATAGCTAAATACCAATTAACAACAGTATGCTAGCTTATATCAACAAGCCTCAGACAAACTGCAAGGGTGGTGTCCTCCCAATCGATCTAGACTTCCGAAGATTGCGAGCATCGCACTAAGCCCAAAAAGGCATGTTACAGGTTAAATGCTGGGAGTCGCTAAACGAAGGTTATGACGAAGTGTCTTATAAGGATGGTATTTTATTTGGACTTAATGAAGAGAAAACTGCCAAAACAGGGCGGAAGGATTTGTGGAGGGGATCTGACCGTAGTGTGGTGAAAAGGAGTGTCAGGGTTGGGCCTCTATCCCTGGCGTGAGTAATTGCTTAATGTCGTACGTACGCTTGAAGTTGAATGTAGCTTACACAAGCACTTCATTCCCTGAGATAGGAAAATTGATATCACTAATCTCACGTATTTGCCCCTTTTGTAGTCATGTGAGGCTAATGACTAAGACCGAGGACCACCGCTGACATCAAGTGCTAAAATCTGTGAGCAGACCAAGTGACTTTGTGTCATAACATCTTGAGAGCAAGAATGAAGGGTGATGATACATTTGTATCATGTGCTTTTAAGTAGCGGTGGAAGAGACCAGTAAAACCGAATAATCCTCAAGTGGGTGGTAAAATGCAACTTAGACGAGTGTTCAACCATGAGATAAAAATTTGCTTAAACCTGGTTAAATGATCACGGGGTCGATTAAGGCCCTGAGAAAGCGTCAAGATATTACGCTCTTCAGACTTCCGGTTCCGCTCCTTGAGTTGCGGCGAACGTTTGTCAAAGATATACAACGCTTATTTGTGGTGGTTTTTTTACGTTTAAATTCACTTTCCTCTCCCAATGGTTGATAAGGCACAGTCATCCTAAATGATATTCAACGGCCTACAACGTAAATAGCATTGACGAGATAGTTGAACAAGCAGCGACAGCTCAAAGTGAATTCAGGGGGCCAAGTAACATTTCAATTACTCCTAATTCTTGAATTCGAAATTACCTATGGTATTCGCGATCGCTGCATCGAACCCCATGATAAACCCACAGGGAACTTATACGGAATTTGACATTAGTCCATCACATAGATTCCCATTAAAAAACATTGAGCAAAAGGCAAATCTTAGTGAATTGTATAAAAATAGTTCTTTTACATTTAGTTATATAAATACAAATGACAGTTGGAATTACGTTCTTAACGACACAAATGCACATAAACAGGACTTAATCCCAAGTGAAAAAACACCATAAAAGTCTCTCCCAATATTATCACTTTCTCCTTTTTGGATTAGGTTTTTTAGCAGGTGTCATTGATGGTCTTTTACCATTGGTGGTCTCCTTCGCCTACAAGAAAGAAAATAAAGTACAATTGTTGGGGATAAAGTGAAGAGAATACGAATTGAATAGCTATTACTTCATAAAATACAGTGCACCAACAACTTAAAATGCTTGAAACTCGAGTATAAATATCTACAGTCTTAGGTTTTACACGACAGTTCTTGGGGATCTTTGCATCAATGTGAACAACAATAATCAGTTTTGAACATTTTTGTCTCCAGAGAAAGCAGGTTAAAGTAGTTTATTAGAGGGTTTGATACTTTAAAATTCTAATAATAAACTCTTTAAGATGATATAAGGCGCGACAGCGTTTGATTACCAACAAGAAAATAGCTACTGAAGAACTGGAATAGCTCATTTCATCCATACTGATGAGTGTTTAACAAGTTCAGATAGTGCTTAAGGTCGGATAGACACTCCTCATCATTTGGATTACACGCACTCCTATATCCAACGATTCAAACCCACTCAAAGTCGTTAAACATTTTTTGTAATTCCCGATTACTTTGGCAAGCAATAGAAAAGTAGCCCACAACGATAATTCGACGACCTCATTCAGATTTTCATCAACAAAAGCGGCTGTCGATGAAAACGAACAGTTTGAATTACGATAGAAGTATAGCGAACATCTAACACACCTAAGTGAAACGGGGAATCGACTATCTTTATAGCAAGGTCCTAACCCCCAATTGTTCAAAAACATTTTCAATTCCTGGGTTACACATGACAACAAAAAAGTGACACACCTTAACTGATGGAGGGGTAGGTTTGATGGTGAAGAAATTATCAATACGACCTTGAGTAGAAACCGTCCGAGATTTCTGAATCTTCTTCACACCGTTCCTTATTCTCTCCTCACTGAAGAAAAATCAGATTAAAGAAAGAATGCTCTTACTTGAAACCATTTTTGGAGCACATAAACTCCACTATACCATCCTCATCAGGCTCCGTCCATTTAAGCTAAAAAAACAAATATAAAACAAGGAATCTTACCTCTATGGTTTCAGGATCTATGACTTCAGGTTCAGTGAAAAGCTGAGCTGCTTGTTTATAGATCCATCCCTCAGGAGTTGTATATTTCTTTTTATCAAGATTCTCAAGTACAGCATCAATTGATTTATAGCGTTGAATGAGTTCTACGGATTTCTTAGGACCGATACCCTTGATAGTTTCACAGTAATCACATCCAAGCATGATACAGAGATCGACAAACTGTTCCATTGTCAAATTCATTGAGGAAAGGACTGTTTGCAGATTAAATTCCTGAATTGGTAACTTTCTGAAATAAAATTTAAATGGTTAGGAAAATGAAGACATACCTAGCTTCGCTAAAAGTGAGATGACGAAGTAAAACAGGAGCGCCGAAACACAAAGCATCCATATCCTCTGTACCCACCGCGTAAACCTTTCCCGACTTTGCTAGAACTGCGCATTGAGCTTCCGCTTCACCAGGAGCCTAAAGATTTAAATTATTCGCCATATATCTCACCTCCACAACTGGTATACCCATTAGACGTAAGAGATTCTTACAATCCTCATTGTGTTGAGGAGTGACCTTAACAAGACGTCGAGAGTATTTGTCAATAGCCTCTGAGTCCCCAAGTTCTTCAGCTTTGTTCAACTGTTTGGTGTTCTCTTCACGGCGTTCTGTACGTTTGGCCAACTCGCCAGATTTGAGATCCGGTGGTTTTCCTTCAAACACGTACACCGGTTTTAGACCATTTTCGAGCATCCGAATTGTTCGGTAGAACATACCCATAAGATGGCTACCAGAATAAGAAAATGTTTAACAAAATTAAAAAGCATACCTGGTGGATTCTCCTGCTTCGTTAGTCAGATTATTGCCCTCGCTACGGACGGCAACCAAGAATTGATATAGAGACATGGAAGCATCAATAGCTACTTTTCGACCAAAATATGCTTTTATTTCCCCATTTTTAATAGCCTTGGGAGCGTGATCACCAATAACCTTACTTAACTGATGAATACCCATAACGTACAAATTTCGCGTTAATCTATAATCGGAGAGCTCAATGTAGGGTGTAGTGTATTTAAACTATATCCAGAATTATAAAGCGTATAAGAACATAATCAATGTTAAATTTTGGAGTCGAGTTGCAGATGCTGATTTTATTTTGATTCTGTCACAACCGTAAGTAATGAATAAGATGAGTTTTTAAGTAAGCTCAAAATAGTTTAAAAGGGGTTGCTCGTGTTATAATTCCTTTTAGTTAATTAAATTCGAAGTAGAAACAAATTTATCAATTGCTTTTTACTTAAGCACTTATTTCAAAAAACATCGTGCAGTATATGCAATCATCCAAAATTTATCAATATTTAATTCTGAAGCAAGATCAATGTCATTTTCCTAGAATGCTTGCTTTCTGCAAACCAGGATAACCGGTGTACTTAACTGCAAGAACTTTTGGGAATTTTTAAGACAAACTAATAGTTTGATTGATAATCTGAGCTCAAATGGCACTGTCCCTTAATAGAGGCGGATTCTATTTTTGATGTCAAGTCAATAATGGGTTTTGAGGATACAATGGAACCAGAAATATTAAAATGGAAATGAGAAGGTTGGGCGGACGTACTCAAGACCCCGATATTGAACTATTTAAAAGGCAATAAATGTGAAAGTAATCAGGTAGAAATTGTTTTAAAACTGTAATGAATGATGAGACAAATGATTAACGGGTTAATTACTTTAGAAATTATAACGTTGTTATTCATTATTTGCATTTTATACAATAATCTGGTTTAATTTCTCGAGTCTAATTAAATGCTGAGATGAAATTAATTATCAGACTAAATTTGAATCCGCTCATCATAAATAGTCGTTATCGTACGATAATGATAATATGGGATTTATCCCTAGTGTTTCATTGCACGCAGGATTTAAAAACTGTAAATGTTTGCTGAATTGTGATTATTCCTATTTATCATCGGTCGCAACGTTTCATTACCATGAATGTGGTATGGAATAACTATACGAATTATTATAAAAAGGCAAATACTCATGCGCCAATAATAATATATTATGACAATATTATTGTCAAAGTTTAGCGCTCCATAAATTTAGTCCTTGTAAATAAAGATCTTTGCGTTCCATCTCAAAACCTGATATCTTGAAAACTTACACTCTTGATGGTTAGGTCGTTGTTAATTGTTAAGATTAAACCCGTACGTCAAATCAAAGGCGCTTATGATACCTTGGTTTGACATTTTTCTTTATGAGGTCAATAAGGTAGCAGGATAGGCTGTGTTTGGATAAAGAAAACAGGTAAAACGCTTTTAATCACAGCCGATCTCGCTAAACGGCTCTGAGTTATGAAACTCAATACAACTTACAAATCCTCACCTTAATGATGAAGTAGTAAGTTTACTACTCTGTTGTAAGTTTTCTGACAATCATTAGAACAGAACGGATGTTACACTTTAATTTTATTTTGGAGTTAACTTTTATGATTCCCTTTAAATGTAGCATTACCTACTTATATCCAAATTCGATCACTACAGTTAGGAAAGGCGATTTTTCTCATTATTATATTAAATTTAGCAAAATATTAATTTTTATTTCTTATATAACGATTTTCTCTTTAAAGCACTTGTTCATGAAAGGAAGGAAATTATCTTGCGAAATTTCGAAAATGGCTCTCATTAGCTCTAAATTTTGAAAAATTATTTCTTAAAATTAAATCCATTACATGGAAACGAATTTATACAATCAGTTAGCGGAAGAGAGCAGTGAGCGCGTGGGGGGAGGGGGGTGCTTTGAAAAAGAGCAATATAAATCTCTTCGAACCGAGAATAGGTAGTCATCAATTTTTAAATTTGTCAGGACCGTAGGCTCCTGAATATCATGTGAGTTTGTTTTGTCTTCCCAACTATTGGAAAAATAATTTTCTAGAAGAGGTTAGCCATGGTTTTAAAGTGCTGGGAGTCATAGATAAAGATGTTTCAGAGAGACTATCCATTCAGTAAATATTGGCAACCGAGTCGAAAAATCAAATGAATTAGGACTCTGAAACTTTGACATTGGCTTCAGTGTCATTCTAGTCCATTCGTTTTTATATTTCTGAACTTTTTTGTATAATGATCTCAATTGATTGTCACGATTAAAAATGTTACGTTTTAATTACTGTGGATAACGATCTAAAGAGAACCGATAAAATAGAGTAGATAAGGCATCGAAAGTCGATAACGAAATGGCACTATTTTCATTAATGTCAATATAATTTTGTTATATAATATTTATTTCACATTAATATTCCTGTTGAATAGAGTTATCAATGCAACTTTTGTGCAGGGGGGGGGGAAACATTTCCTACTGAATACCCGCTTTAAGTGCAATCGAATCAATTTAGTTGACTAGTCTCCCCTTTTTTCAGTGCTCCATTGGGCTTGATCTCGCAGATGAGTAAGTTATTCGCTGTGCCACCGGAGAATACCAATTTTATTTAATTTGCGTAAAAGACCGAATGAATTCAACTTGGAGTATCTGTTATACGCAATGAAGGTGTGGGAAAATTGGAGAAGATAGTGTTTTCTATTCACATTGCTAGGCGTTTGGGCACATTTGCATACTTTCAGTATGAAGTATATTTCAGAGTAATGTAGTAATAAATAGCTGACCTTAAAATGTGCTCAATCAATGAGAACTAAAAATGAGCTAAAACAATGCAGGTTTAGCAGACAGTAGGAACACACATTCGAAAATAATGACAGTTTGGCCAACTTTAGTCTGCATGACTTGAGGAATGTCATTTGGTCTACTGTATGCAAGTCAAGCTGACTCCCATTTTACATTTCGTGCTTTTGATATTAGCAAAAGTTATTTCATTGTAAAAGAACTAGATTGTTTATGCCTCAATAGAATGCTTCGATTTCCTCAGAAGTTTTCTCAGGTCTTTGCTCTGATCTCTGATTGGCTGTGCTGTAATAGCGTCTCCTTTTGAAGTTCATTTAAAGTGCACAGTAATTACAATGGTTGCTTGTTTTTGCGAAAGACGCAGAGAATGCAGTTAGCCTTGCCTCATCTAATAATATATAGTAAAAATATCACGTAATTTCAGTATATTTGTACCTTTTACTACCCAAGAGTGGTTATTCAATGGCAAGAATTTAAGTTGTTTAACAAGGAAATAAATAATTTGCAAGAATTGGTTAATTGAAGAGAGAGATCCTTTTGTGGCCTTCGAGCTGCCTTCTCTACATTTTAACATTCTTTTAAACCGTTGATTTGTCATAATTAGTTCTGAAGGTCATGATCACGATGAAATTTTCTCTTCTTTTTGCTGCATGTAGATCGGTTGTACGACAGATTTATTCCTGGTGTATCCAGTAAGTTGGTTTTTGTGATAACAAGGCTTCCACACCTTTGACAAATTTTGGCTTTTCCTAACTTTGGATAGTGCGTATCATTATTTCTTTGGTATTGCGAAACTCATCACAGTTCAGTTCAAAACATAAACATAATAACATGACTCATGTTTGCACACTCGGGGTGTGCAATAGACTTACCACCACGTGGTACACTCTGGGCAACGTATTCACATACAACGAAAAAGCCTAAAAACTGACAGTTGACTTCTGACTTCTAACTACCATGACCCCACTGTATGTCATATTCCACCACTTTCACAGTACTCACCTTACCTTCTTCTCCACCTCTGTGTTTGTCTCTTCTACATCTGTGAATAACTCTTCTGTAACCCTCCCCTCTCAACTTTTTTGATCATGATATTCCTCCCCTCTGTGAAGCCCGAAGTCAATTAAATGGCTAATGATAAGTATAATTTATTTATTTATTTCAAACGGCAGGCGTTTTGATAGTTATCAATGGCCCTGGAGCTGACTTCGGGCTTCACAGAGGGGAGAAACATCAAAGGGGAAAAATTCGAGATGGTAGACAGAAGAGTGATTCGCAGATGTAAAAGAGACAGACATAAGGGAAAGGTGAGTGCTGTGGAAGTGGTCGAGCATGGCATACAATCTGGTTATGGTAGTTTGAAGTCAGAAGTCAATTGCCAGTTAATAGACTTTATTTACCGTATGTGTATACGTTGCCCAGGGTGCACCAGGTAGAGGTAAGTCTATCGCACACCCCTATGATAGGTATCATAAAGGTTGCCATTTGATATAAATAAATATTTGTACACTCAGCCGACTTTTTAACGATATAAAAAACTTTTCCAAGGATAGATATTTAACGCCCTTTCATATTTACTTTCAAGGTAAACTCACTTTCAATCTCATTTATAAACTCCCAAATTAGCATTAACATAAAAAATCAGCTAGGTAGGTAGGAGCAGTTGGCAAGTCGCTTAAAAGTTTCGAGGATTATGGATGTCTGGACAGCTCAGGCCATAAATGTTGATAATAACTCGATATCTTACTTCGATCATCAATAAAATATATCGTAGCGTAATTTGAATGACCAACTATAAACTCATATATATATATGCGATAATCCACAAATAATCCTATTTTCAAAGATAAATCATCATTAATTTTAGAGAAGATCTTGAATTTAGAAAACAGCAAAGTGGTCAAATGACATGCGAATTGGGGGGGGGGGTGTTGAGGGGAAAAGCTCTGAAATTTGGAACTTTAAGAAATATATTAAATGGAGTGCTTAAGGACCAAAAGTAAAAAGGCGTTTTTATACCCGCTCTTAGTAACAAATTTTAAAAATGAATACTTACTATGTAATCTCAATTTTAGCTCGTTTAGCAAAGGTCTTTTAACCCCCCCCCCCCCCCCCCCCCCCCAACCACATGGTTGCTTCTAGTGGAAATTGGGAATTTAAAAGTGTGGTTTCATCATAAAGTGTTTCGGCTACAGTTTTCTGATTTAAATGAGAACCTATTTCACAGGAATATAGTTTACTAATTACCCAATTGAAATTCACAAAGCTTTAAAGCCCTGAAAATAAACGTGAATGCAAATTCATCTATTAGCCTGAGGACAAATCCTGATATTTGAATATTATGAAATTGAAGAGTGAAAGGGATATTTCTATGAGAACACAGATAGATCAATTCATTGAAAATTACAATAATCTTGGAAAAATGATATCTCGGCTTCAATACATGACGTTCACTCTTGATTCATTTCTCTTAGAATACTTAGCAAATTTTGCTTGTAGAGCTTTAAACAACTTCAGGGATTTAGAAAAATAGGCATTCAAAGTGATGTGTGCTATTGTAAGTTCCATATTCATCAAGGGATCAGAGGGAGGGGGGTTAATTTTCAAAAATAGAGGTCACGGATAACATGCCTATTGGTGCACACCCAGTGAGCAGACTGGACGGTAGGACTGGTGAATTCTAATTAATAAAGAGCTATTCAACCCCTCAAGCCACACCATGTGCTGGGGGTTAATGTTTATTTTATCAAAACTTGCGCCATCTACCTTTGAACTTTTAAAAGTATTTTAATTGTGTAGGGCGATTGGTATTTACACAGCAATAGCCCATAATTAGGTGTGTCTACGCTACAGAGCAGCAGCATACTCCAAATTACCATGGATACAAATGAGTATGATGTTTGGACCAAGATAGATGCTAAGGCGATCATCATCAACAACTAGCCTCTGTTTCATATCAGAGTGGGGAGTGGACGAGGTATACTTATTTATTAATTTCAGATGTTTACAGGCATTTTGTTAGTTATCATTAGCCCTTTAGCTGACTTCAGGCTTCACAGGACAGCTATCATTAGCCATTTAGCTGACTTCGGGCTTCACAGAAGGTAGGAGCATTAAAGTGCGAAGAAATGATAGGGAGGAAAGAAGAGCGATTCACCTATCATTAGCCCTTTAGCTGACTTCAGGCTTCACAGAGGAGGAGAGGGAACATCAAAGTGACAAAAAGTAGGGAGGGGGGACAGAATTATGATTCACAGATGTAAAAGAGACAGACAGGCACTAATGTTGAGTAAAAGGTAAGGTGAGATCTGCTGAAATGGTGGAATATGGCGTACGGTGGGATGATGGTAGTTAGAAGTCAGAAGTCAACTGCCAGTTTATAGACGTTTTTGCCGTATGTGTATACGTTGCCCAGGGTGTACCACGTGGAGGTAAGTCTATCACACACCCCGGACGAGGTATATTGTGTAAGAGTAATGGAAAATAGATTGAGAGAGGTTGAGTCAGGAAGGAAACTTATCAGGAAAGATGAATACAAAATCGATAATCAATGTGACCTAAATGTATCGAATGAACGTAGTTCTGGCAAAATAGGAGACGTAATGGAGGAATTTTTAATCAAAATGAAAGAAAATAACAATGACGGTCGTACCCGAAAGAGTATATAAAGACTAAGCACCCTGTCGGTCAAGACCCCCCCCCCCCCCCCCTCCCCCAACACAATCCAACACAACCAAACGAACGAGACACCACCGATATGCATCCCTAGGATAACATCTCCCGAATAAATGTATTACGCGACATACGTCTATTTTCTTCATATCTTTGATGTAGCTTAGCCTATTCCAGGGGTCATTCTAACCTAGTGGAACTAGTGAAGGAGATTTCGAAGCATAAGTCTTACCTTGGTAGTGAACCAATTTGCCACAATCTTTGTCACTTTTAATCAATTAAAATAGAATTTAGGATTTTTCAATGATACCATTAAAGTACAACCTAGACATAGGAAGAAACTTAAAATTTTATATTTGCAAGAGGGGCTTGTGCGATAGACTTACCTCCACGTGGTGCACCCTGGGCAACGTATACTCATACGGCAAAAAAGTCTATAAACCGGCAGTTGACTACGATAGACTTACCTCCACGTGGTGCACCCTGGGCAACGTACTTTCTTACGGCAAAAATTCTATCACTCGGCATTCGTTTTTCAATAGACTTACCTCCACGTGGTGCACCCTGGGCAACGTATAATCATACGGCCATACGGCAAAAAAAGTCTATTAACTGGCAGTTGACTTCTTAAAAAAGTCTATTATTCGGCAGTTGACTTCTGACTTCAAATTACCATGACTCCACTGTATGTCATATTCGACCACTTCCATGGTACGCACCAGCACAACTGCTTGTCATATTCGACCCCTTCCACAGTACACATCTTACCTGCCCACTGTATATCATATTCGACTACTTTCACAGTACTTACCTCACCTTTTTCCTACCATTTCTACCTTTGTCTTTGAAACACTCTTCTGTTCCCCCCTCCTCAATCTCGACTTTTCCCCTTTGATGTTCCTTACACTCTGTGAAGCCTGAAGTCAACCAAAGGGCTAATGATAACTATCAAAACGCCTGCCATTTGATATAAATAAATAAATATATATATTTGCAAGGGAAGAAAGATGTATTTTAATAATAAATTTGAGCGGTGCACAACGCTTGAAGCCAACCAAATAACCTCAGGAAAGCTAGAATATTCTGGAAAGTGTTATCACCCTATCGATCGCTTAGCGAGCACATGTGGTTGTACGCGTATTAGTCTTTTTAGTTAATTGACGATCGGGTTTGTAGTAGGCCACTGGTTACAATAAACACCAGTATCTCTATACCTTCTACGTCCTCGCCACTTGCGACATAGCTTAACTAATTTCAGGGTGTGTGGGGCGGGGAGGAAATTTGCCAAGGGTTCGCGAAGGTTTCCAGCGGCTTAACTACGGTGAACTATGTTAAACCAACGATGGCTTTGGGTGACTATTGGTATCTCCATGTATTTCTCTGAATACCCAAAAACTTAGACCGTAAATGGTACTTCCAATCCAGATCCTCGGACATTTTTTGTATCTCCTAATTAGCATCCTTGAAGCTCAATAACTACTGAACACTCCATTGGCATTTTTCACAGTCCTTTTGATTAATCAAATTATATAATCGCAGCGAACTTCTAATAAAACGATAATATTAAATCTTTTGTAATATTTAATTTCAAATGTAGAATCATTTCATCTTTTGTCGTCACCTTGTTTCAACCAAATGAACTGCGCATTTGGACAAAATTCTCTGCTAAATTCTGAGCCTGATTAATTAGTGGGAAGTGTTAAAAATACAAGTCATGCAACCGTGTCTGCATTTTAATTAAAGTGGTCCAAGACCTTGATAAAGTAACTATAAGCCAGCCTCCATCGTTTTCTAAAAATAACAACAGTGTGTTGGGCACATAGACACTTTAAAAGTTTAACAACGTCACACGACCGCAATAATTTCGCAACACTATGGCAAAA
Source organism: Rodentolepis nana (assembly GCA_900617975.1). NCBI lineage: Eukaryota > Metazoa > Platyhelminthes > Cestoda > Cyclophyllidea > Hymenolepididae > Rodentolepis > Rodentolepis nana. Next base: position 53,085 of record UZAE01012186.1, read on the forward strand.
AGTCTAAAGAGGTCTTCTATAAAGCCCAGTTGTCGCTTCTGTAGAGCTACATTTGTACCACCTCTAGATAGAAGGAAGGAGAAATAGCATTAAAAAAGAAATTTTACTCAAAATTAGATTTGGTCGATGACTGGTTGCCTGATAAGCCAAAACTTTGTTGGCCAACATATTCAAGTATTAGGAGAAAAAATCAAATAATCGATAATTTTGTGTACGGATGATGAAGATAATATAAATGGTCGCAATGCAAATTAAGTATGCGTTAACAGAGGAAATTCTGGAAGAAAACAACCAAATATTTTAATTATTCTATTTAAATTGAAAATACTTCACAATAATTATTAAAATCAATGGCAAATCGAAAAAATATTTTGTTATCGTGAAATTAAATAAATTGTTTGTAGTTTGGTTTCTGGCATCTGTCGGATGAATTACTTAGTGGGTAGATCACCTTCAAAATTCGCCTTTCGCGATTCATTACCTGAATTAGTGGGTGAATTACAAATCCAAATTTAAAATTTTTATTGAAGGCTTGGTTAATTTGAATTGACAGTAGTTCTAATTCAATTAGTTTTTCGTCAAAGTGCAAAAAATGGTTTTTCTATACGGGATATTCGGGATAAATTTGGCTGCCTCATCAGAAAAACGGAAAAAGGTGATTGGTAAGTCCACCAGATTTTAAAGAACATAAATGGACAAGGAAGTCACACCATTGTCAAAAAGTGTTGCAATTAATAATCGACACTCACCTATTGCTGGCCTAACCCAACCCCAACTACTTTCTCCACTCCAGAAACTTCCATAGTGAGGCTCCCAGAATTGTTACAATTCCGTTCCTCAAATGATTGGCTTTGCAGCACTGGCATGGAGATGAGTGTCTTTTTACATTGACTTCAATGCACTTATAATGATTCATCGCATTAATATCTGGAACCACGCTGGCCAAACGACAGGACTTGTGCTGTCCTGCAAATTCATTAACAACCATTTCCCATTATCCTCCAGTTGTGACAGTGGGCTGAATCCTGAATACATATAACCCATTATTGGTCATCATTTATTTATTTATTTATTTCAAATGGCAGGCGTTATGATAGGTATCATTAACCCTTTAGTTGACTTCGTGCTTCACAGAAAGGAAGAGGAACACCAA